>SNQJ01S0202528.1:0-16755 GCA_010110895.2 Picea sitchensis | reverse complement strand
ACCTACCCATCGTGGTGACATTGGGTGGGATAGGTTCTTGTTACGCCAGTTTGGCCTTCTACCTTATAGCCTTTACTCCTAGCTACAAACTGTGCGATAACAAAGCTCTTAATAAGATCTATCTTTTAGCATGCGGATTTAACTTTAAAAAATAATGCTAAAATGACAAATTTTAAAGCTAGACCTAACTTTGAATGATAAAAACTTTAAATGCAAAATACAGATATTTGCATGCATGCATGCAAAGCTGGATCTATTTATAATCTAACTTTTAAAACTTAGATCTACTTGCATGCATAAGAAAGTAACCAAAAAATGTTTAAAATTTTGAAGGAGAGAGAGAAGCTTGATATTGCGTATCCTTGGGTTATGGTGTCTTCCGGTGAAATTCTAAGGGACTCCATTCTCGATAGGCTTGGAATTTGTGGAAGATTGCGCAAGGCTAGTCTAGACACTTCTCCAAGCATGAGGACCTATAAAACTTAGGGAAACTTGCAAAAAACTGTTAAATATTGGTGATACCTACAAAAGAAACTCAAATAGTATGTTAATCAACTGAAAATACATACAAATTTTAAACCGCTAGTGTATATAATCAATAAGATATAACAAGTAAACTAACTTAATAGATCCTATCATACCGGGTGACAACACCCCTTCAAAGGCCAAATTAACAAATTACATGCAAATTGCTAAGCTACGATTACCTCATATAATAAGCAATTGAACATCAATCATCCACACAAATGTTGCACACCACCTTCTTGACCTCCAAAGTCTTCTTTGTTCCAAATAATATCAAAATACAAGAACAATCACAAGCAAAGCCCAAACTCTCATTAACCAAATGAGTGAGGGGAAGCTTGCTTAAATAACAAGAGGGGTGCATTTCCCAAGGAAGGGGGGTGCACATCCCAAAGTGAGTGATCCACATGTGTGGTTGGATCCATGCCACATCTCTGGCAACTCAAGGTAAGGTCGCCACAAGTAGAGAGAGAAGTGAAGTAGAGGGCTCCACCTCTCTTGGAGTTTGTGCACACCTCCTTGGGATTGGCGCCCTCAAGAAGAGTGTGCAGGGGTACCAAAAGGTCTCTTATAAAAGACGAAATGCAAAAAGTAAAGTGCAATAAAGTAGAGTAGTAGAAAGTGAGATCTACTATGAGTCATGAAAAACCCTCGACCTCGAGTTCAGATACATGTGTTGAAGATGGGGTGTATTGTAGGAGAAGAAGATCCAAGGACAAGAGGGACCAGAAGAAAGAAAGTAGATCTATCATGGAATGGATCCATCTCTCCTACCACCCGAGGCTGAATGAAGGAATTTGAGTATAGTCGGTTGTTCTGAGGAGAAATAGAGGGGTCCACCTCTCTTGGAGTTTGTGCAAACCTCCTTGGGATTGGCATCCTCAAGGAGAGTGTGCCACCTCCCAAGAGAGAGGGTGCACCTCTCCTTGGGATCTTCACCAAGCTCAATTAACTTTTCACTTAACTCCCTCTAACCAGCCACTAACTCTCACTAACCACCAGTGAGGCTGAGTGAACTAGATACAAGTCAAAAACATGTCCCGGACATGTTTCTTAAAAATAGGGAGCTAATTAAATCACATTTTTTAGGAAATAATTGATTTTTGAGTAAAAGTCAATTATTTTGCTCGAAAAGGGGGTACTACAGTAAAAGGGGTATTCTCGGTTACAAAAAGATACCCCCAAGGTGTTAAACACCTCCTCGTACCACTTATTAAATATTTACATGAATTTACAAGGTAAAATCATGTTTTATGGGAAATTTTACATTAAAACAAATCCTAGAGGGACCTAATGCATGTCCATAAGACTCTGGACTAATGATTAGCATGGTAATATACAATTGACAATAGACTCAGACAAAACACACTAAGGCCTATCCATTAGGACATACTCCATCTTTGGAGGAAATGAGTATAAAAAACTTAGAAAATTATAAGTCACTAAAAAGCAAGGTATAATAAACCAAGTGAAAAAAAACACTCTAGAGCATGCACTAATAACCAAGTCTTAGGGAGATGAGTCTTTTACATAGAAAATACCTCATGGTTGATCATTTTATTACAATTCCCCATGGGGGTATGGAACATACATAAAGAAGAGAAGAAGAAGAAGAAGAAAGGGGCAAAAAATGTCTGGCAGGACTTCTGAATTCTGAATTTTGAACAAGTGCCTTGTTCAATCTTTGTGGAACATCCTAAGTCCTTCCTGGTGCAATTGGGGAGGCAACACAGCCCAAAAATGGCAACTAGAGGAAAAGACAATTGCCCCCTGTTGCCGCCTTATACACACCTTTGGGAGACCAACACAGCCCAAAAATGGCAACTAGAGGAAAAGACAGTTGCCCCCTAAAGAAAAGAAAAACGTCTCCTTCAAAATCACTTTCACCCCCTTTGTTTATTTTGGAACTTTGACGTAACCTGGAAAAATAAATTTGACTTTAAATCGAAAACAAGAAATCTGATCTCTCTTTAGACTTGGATTTAAACCAAAAAAATGCATTGGGAATGTCTTTATAAAAACCAAAAATTAGAACTCCAGTTCTCTTTGTAAAACCTAGTTTTGAAATCAAAAAATACAAACTAGGTTTGATTTTAAATGAGAAAATCAAACTTAGCTTTAAAATCCTATTTGGTTTCTCAGTGTGTATCAAAAAATAGTTCCTCAGTCCATCACTAATCTTCACCCGGCCAACTTTTCCCTCACTATGTATTTGATACCATATTACAAAAACTGAACAATAACAAAAAATTAAACACAGGAAAGAATTTGAAAGAGAGATACTTCTTGGATATCAAATAAAGAGAGTGACCATCTCTTCATAGCAGAGGAATGACATAAATCTAGATGCATAAACACTAAAGTGACTTGAATGTACTTTTAAGTCATTAGCACAACAATAAGCATAAATTAAACTAAGCCATATAATGACTTTCTTATTGTGCCCAAGTTTACAGCTGAGATGACCATTATAAACTCTTAAGCAGAAAGACATCCACCAAAAGAAGACATTCCATATTAAAGTACACCCTGTCGACATGACCTAACAACTAGACCATAATAAGAATTATCAACATATGCGTATATAGATGCCAGCAGATACAAAATTGAAGTACTGAGCAAACATCTTGGGTGAAAGAAAAAATAATATTGACAAAATGCATCATTGAGAATTTTTATCTAAACTAACCACCCAACTGCAGGTACATTTACAATATAATTTGTTGTGTTACAATCTCTACATTGTTGTCTCTACACTAAAGTTACATTCAATGGGGATGCTTCTTTGCATTTGGGAAGGACTACAATACTCAATGTAGAGTTGGCAGTGCAAACTTCAGCCAAAACTCGCATTTTCCATAAGGGCGTAGACTCTCTTGAGATTGGGGCTAAGGCAAATATTCTAGCATTCTTTTCCTATGTAGAGTGGGGTAACCTATATAATCTCAGCCTAGATCATTTATGTGTAAGATTTTGTCAGTAATTGCAGAATGTAATATATGATGCATTTTCAAAAGAAAACAATCTCTAGATTTTTTGGTATTAAACACTAAGACTTTACCCTAGAAGTTTGCAAAAATAATCTCATTTTAAAAGATATTTCTTGCAAACCAAAATAATAAAGGGTGTTAGAACATCTAATCGCCAATGATTTATGATGTAGGACTACACAGTTTACATTTCATCTATTTTATTGGTATTCTCCGTTGAAGAAGCATATAATTAGGTTCTTCCACAAAAGATTGCCTCTACATGTTGGTAAACTATAGTTTAACAAAGATGCAAAACAATAAGAAACATACCGCATAATGTCGTTGCTTGAGATAGGGTCTATTATCATCACTGTGCCATCCTATCTTTGCTCCCTTAGTCCAACTGAAACAATCAATTTATTAAGATTTTTTTCTAACTAAGATTAATCCATCCAAATCTAACTTATGCAAAAAAATAAGAAACAAAAGATAGAAAGGAAGCATTCAATTATCATGTCATTTGGTTTCTTCTGCACTGTATATGGCCCTTCTACACCTTTTCTCTATGGAAAAAAAACGTATTTGAGCTAGAAAAACCAACAAAGTGCCCCACCGTCCAAGTAGAATAATACACTCATAAATACAATCAATCAAATTTGAGAGAAATGTGTTAAGAATATATTTGATAATAGTCATATCTTGTATTACATAGTTTAGGGCTTTAAGTTATAAATAAGTACTTTTTGTTATGTTAATAAAGTGGTGACATAATAACTTGATTTAAAAGTTAATTAGTCACATGTCATCTTGTAGTTACATAAGTAGTTTCAAATCCTATGTCTCTCTCACGAGATGTAACGCTCCCAAAATAATACGTCAGGAACATCACGCCTTGCATGAATTTTAAATTTTTACTGGTTGTGGAATTTCGCCAAACACTTTGTTGAATTACTTATTTAGATGTGTTTACTTGCAAAGGAATCTCTCTAATTTCCGCTGCTAGGCTTTATGTTCAATAATTCCACACATAGATTTCAAGATACAATCAATGAAAGTACAAGATACACCCAAATATGGAACCAATAACAAATATATAACCTTTATTAATATAATGAGCAAGAACCTCATACAAGAGTGAGGCCGATCTAGAATGATCAACGTGATGGATCCTCATAAACACAATAAGAGCTTACTACAAATGTCTCCGATAATTACAAAATTATGCCTCCAAAGGTTGAATAACAAGGAAGACCAATACAAAACTGAGATCTAGGCCATATGAGCGCTACAAACCCCTAAAGTCACTGATGCTGCCACTACTGGAAATGAGAACACACCTCAACAATTTGGCCCTGTAGCTAATGTCCTCCAAATACTCCAATGAAGATGTCAAAACCAGATCGAAAGAAAATGCAAGAACAACCTAGATGCTCAAATCTCCAAGATCTCTCAGCCATGGCATCAGGCCTCCTCCAAGGAATGGTGCTTCGGATGCCTCAAACCCGGTATAATTCGCCTAGTCAAGAAGCTCTAAATGAGTCCAATGAAGACATTAATAAACCCAGAGATCGATGTGTAGAGTCCCTCCTAAAATCTTTAAACCAAATACCAAGGAATGCCTTCCAAATGTTGAATCTCGCGGAGCCACCAAAACTATCAACCCTACAATTCTGGCCCCATTAAGAGGCCCCCAAATGCCCTCGGGGACTTGCTAGAAAGATAGAATGGTACATTTCAAGTCACTAGGTGGAGTCTTATGGTCAGATCTGAAGTATAACCCCTCCAAACCTATCATCTCTCGGTTCCCAAGAATGCACTCCTTCTCCACTCCGCCCCAATGCTCTAGGGGAATCCATCCGACCATGTCCCTCCTAAAAGGCACTCAGGAAATCATGGCCAGACCCCAATCAAAACCCAAGTGCTATTCCAAAAGCTCCCGCCAATCACCGCTGGGACAAATCCTCAGTCGGATGGTGCACCCCCTTTGCTAGAAACCCCCAACTGGCGCGCTCTCCTTCTTCCCTGCGTCTCTGACTCCGTGCAGAACCCTCCCGCGCACTGAGTAGATTTGAAGGAGAATGGTGTGGACATAGTATTGTATCCCCGAGACCAAGCTTGGGACAAGCTTGTGGTGGAATCTTCACCACCATCGCCCCTTCAGGGTTTGTTAAGTCAAAACCCCTCAAAACCTAAGGTAATACTGAAGCAGGTGCCAGATATCAAAATAATAATCATGCATGAATGAATGAGAGAATAGAGGCCTCGGCTTCCTTTATACTCTCGCTCACAATTCTCCAAAGTGACTTCATTTGAGTTAATATTTACTCACTAATTAAATCAATTTTAATTAATTGTTCAACCTTTACCTCCTAAAAGTTTTATTCTCCTAGTGGGTTTCCGCCACCGGGAAGTCACTTCTCACCATCCTATCTCGTAGTGTTGCTCCTCCTGATTCCAATGAGCTATTACATTGAGAGGTCCCTCCAAGTATTGTGCCCAAATGACCTCTTCAATGAATTTCATCGACTTATAGCTCAAAATAGCCAAAACCATGGAAATTCGCTCGAATGCAATGGAACCAGCCAATCTCAGGAATGGATCTTAATGATGAAATAGGATGAGAAATGCAAGTCTAATCTCTAAAATATCTCCTCAATAATCTATGTACTCGCTAAAACATCCATCCGCTACTTCCGGTCATCATAATACTGTGTAATACCCCGATGTCCTAAAGTGGGGACATTACACGAGACATCTCTATATATTGACTTTCATACATGATTGGATAAAATACCAAATATCTCTCTAATTGTTTGGATGTGTTATGTTTAATATGGTATTGTGCCATGAGAATTGGTGTACCTTTCACCAATTTCAAAGCCATGATAATAGGTTGGCATTTGGAAGATCAAAGTATAATGAACACAAGCATCCATTACTTCAGCTAGATTAGGTAGACATGGGTAGCATTTTTAATAAAGTTGAATCGGCCTTCTCAGAAGCTCCAACCAACGCAGCCCTCATGTATATATATTTTTTCCAAGGAAAAATTTGCAATGATCCCTCCTTTAATATTTGATGCGAAGGTGGCTCAACGCCAACTACAATAATTACAAGAATCTTTGAGGACTCAACCAAATCTCTCGAATTTGTGACCTATGGCCTCCCCATCGATAACATGCCTTGGGAAAATGGTTCAAACAATCGAGCTAACCTTGAGGCTCCTTTCATGTGTATATATAAACACATCCTATGCCCAAGGGATTAGCTAAACCAATTGTCGCCAATCTTGTTGAACATTTAGCATTTCGTGATTGTGAGCAATGTCATAATTAATTTTCTAGGTGGGAGATAAATCCAAAGAAGTGTGGCAGCATAAATAGAATTGAAGGTAATTTTAAAATTTGATTTTAGTGTTTTGCAGTAAAGAAATGTTAGCACTTGATAATTTGACAGTAAGAGTCATGTGCAGTTGGCAGCTACATGAATGTATCCACAAACAACGTGAAGGAAGGCTAATGTTACCTCCCAAATCTGCATCAAGACATTCAACTCACAAAATTGCGCAACTCTAGGAGGCAATCTCAAGAAGATCATTCCATTGTTCACAACAACGTATTCTTCCTCTCAATTTCTAGGCCAGCTATCCTCCAGCACAAGGGGGGAATCCTTAGGAAAGGTGTAAGATAAACTAAGAAATAGATCAGATGGTGGACCAAGACCCTGCCCATCCAATTAGGGAAATGGAGTCAAGATCTGGCTACAAACAAGAGAGTTTGGATGTTATGGAGAAGACATAATTAAACCGCACATTGATGTGCCATGATTAGTCCAAAACAAATTTTCAAGTTATGCAAGCATTGTTAGATTTTCAATGAGTTATGCCTCATGTATCTTCTTTAAATTTTTTGTTTCACTATAACTTGAACCATTACTACTACAAAGCAAATCAAGATCACAAGAACACAAGAAGTATCCCTGGAAACCCTTCTCAACAAGGAGAAAACTCCATCCAATCCTTTGCTATATTCTCAAGAGAAAAAACCTCCCACTAATTATCACAAAACCTAAGACACAAGAGGGTGTTGTAATTCTCATAATTTCAGACCATAAATTTTGAAATCATGAGACGACACAATGATAAGTGTGTTTCAAATGGGGATTGTCTTTATTTATATAAGACTTTAAGTCGCTGATCAAATGATGTCTATTGGCACAACAGGGTCAATCTCAATAACTCAAAATATAATTAATAATTACCATGGATTAATTATTATCTTTATATTATAGAATAATTGCACTTTACATTACACTAGGCTTCATGCATGTCCTGACTCTTGAACAATATAGTAAGGGATCTCATACACTAGTGTTTCAACACTAGTGCCATCCACAGTGGGATGTCCTAGTTGGCCTCTGCCATCGACACATGGTTGTCCTACTTCTTCACTAGTGCTCATCCACCTAAGATCACGCTTCAATTGCTCATCCACAACACGCCCATCTTCCAACAAATCTTCTTCCTAACGATTACACTTGAGAGTCATCTAAAAGTTTTCATCAACTCTCTGCTCCGAGGAGGCTAATATATCATCTTCATTTCGGTTCTCATGACGATGCAACCAAAACTTTGGTATTTCAAATAATTTTGTGTCACCTACGTGCATCGCCCAACTCCGGCAGATCTCCTTTCACCGCTACATTGGGGAACTATCTCGAGTTCTTTTCTCAACCATTCCAGAAGGAGGAGGCCATCTCTAATGCTCCACTTTGTTATGAAACCAATAACTCATCTCGTAGTTTATTCCTCAAAGCCAGGTCTGGAGAATGTCTCACTTAATTGTAATCATCAACACTCCCACTCAACTAGAGAGGTATTCTTCATCGTCAAGTCTCATACTAAGTAATTTTGAACTTCTGTCTTGGCTGGATTTATCAACACTTCCTCTCAACTAAGGAGGTATCCTTCACCAAGATAATTTGATGAATATGCCCGCACCGTATTTCACGTAGGAAGCGGTACCGATGTGTACTATTTTCCTATATCATACCGATATAATGATATTTTGACCAACTGTTTTCGACTAATCATGAAACACTTGCCTCAAAGAGCTTTATTACTTCAAGTATCATCATAGGATCCATCTCACGATCAAGTAATTCTGTCAGAAGCTATAATATATTTCGCACACTGATGCTACATACCGCTTTTTGTGGTATTCACAATGTAGTTTTGTTTCTTCAGATCGAAACTATGAAAACTTCACTGAAGACAACAACCGATGTGCTCTTCCACCAATCGTATCAGCTTCAATTTGTATAGGTATATCCTCAGAAACTTGCTTCCACACTATGGCATATCATGTACATATCTAACTGTGTTCTAGATATCTCTAATAATACAGTTGGTTGTTGTCCAGTGAGTCTATCTCAACCGACTCATGGAATGACTAAGATTCGACGATAAAGTATGAATCACTCCGTGTTAACCAAATACACTCGCGATCCATTCAACAGATCGGCTCAATCTGAATCATCATCAATCTTTCTTTCAAATCCATTTGCGGATTTGTATCTCTATCATACTGCTAAACTTTTAATTTATTCTAATCGCATATTTTCTTCCTTGACTCAGAAAAATCTCATTAGTCCTCAGTCATACTTCTTGTCCAATAAGTAGTGCATCATACAAATGTCCTTCATCTCAAAAATCGATGTCAAAGCTTGTTTTCAATAACAAGGATTTTGGAATAAGTCATCAAAATCGTTCTCGTCACCAACAACGTAATAGTATAGGGTTTGGATCAACAATACTCTTTATCAACCCAAACTTCATCAAGAATCCATCTATCCAATGTAGTTTCCAACTTGCGGATGGTAGTACAGATGTGAGTACCTATTATCATCATTATGTCTCATCATATTCACTTCCCCTTACTTGTGAGTATCCTCACTCACAAGTCCGCTTTTTTTTTCTCGACACTTCCATCAACTTCATGTCTTTCTACCTCTTGTAGAGTTTGTCGAGCCCATGCAGGTCTTTTATGGCCTGCTGCAATGTTTTTGGGAATATCAACTGGATCAATTGTGTCAATGGTTGTCTCCTCCGAACTGCTGAGGGGAGAAGGTATTTAATCTTTTCCTTCTTCTCGATTAGCTTTGACTCCCTTTGAGTCAAGTGACTCTTCAAGTCTTGAATGTGAAAACATCTTCCTTTGTTGTTAACCCCCCTGAACAAGAAACAAACGAAAGGGAATAAGATAAAAAATATCTCCTAGAGTAGACTCCATGAGTACATCTCTAGAATCAAAAACAATTTAAGGATTGTTTGTCAAGCAAATTTACAACATCCTACTTGTATCGGCATGATAATTTAAAACAATCAAACCTCGAGTCTTCACTTTTATTTCCAAGTTGTGTTGCTCCTTCGATGCACCGAGATCCTTCTAGATCCATGATCTATTCAAGTGTTCCTCCTCCCCGCCTCTATGTTAATGATGCAAATAATATATATATATATATATATATATATATATATATATATATATATACAAGTGCATGCCCGAGAGTGTACACCGGAGGTTCTTCTTGTTTGTCACTGTCATGATGATCAATTTATTTATTATTTCGTTTGTTTCATGCTTGTAGCCTTTGTACTCATACAAGTCTCCATCAACTTTGTAGCTCATGACTCAGAATCAAGTTATTGTTGTTTGTAGATGAAATAAGTAATAATGAGAATCTCCTTGCTGTCAACCAAAGTCTTGATTGTCTGAAATACCCTTGAGCCGCTAGCACAAATATTTAAGACCAAACACTTCAAACAATCATTGCTGTTGTCTTTTGGATCTGGTCCACTCTTCTCACCAATATCTTCAATGCACTCAGGCAAGCCATCAACATCCTTTTATGTTTGTTGGAATATAAACCAACACCACCATTAAATACTTGCATCAATAAATGATATCAAGGATGGCAAACTGGAGCAATAGGGATGACAAATATTAGCAATATAAAATTAAAGTAAATTACTTACTTATCCAAGTAGCTAGGCTAGAAAAACCCTAGTTACAGCAACATACATCCAAGAAAGCAAGAAAGCATCCACAATCCTCCTTCCAAAGTAATGATGAGATCCAAGACAAACAAGAGGTACAAATCTAACTTTTCTAAGTAGTTCTCCCACAAATGTGAGAGAGTAAATGAGATATAGAAATGATCGGGAGCACTAACCTTATAAATAAGGAAACCCTATCACTCCAAAAGTCACAAAAAATGAAAAAGTCATAATCTCTTAAGGCCAACCCTCAATTTTTCCTTCACAAATGATAAATAATGTCAAAACAATACAAAAATGTCTTCCTAGGTCACACATGTTGTGACATCATGCTCCAAGAGGGTGTGTGAAGACCTTCCAAGTCCTCGTGTCATCATCTCATGGTGCAACCATGGTAGGAGGTGCATCTTCTCATCTATGGTCATGTCACATCATCAATGGTACCCCAAGTAACATCAAACCCCACAAATCATCAACCACTAGAAGGGGACGTCATCATCCAATGGAGGCCAACATCAAAGGTCTAGGGAATTGTGTCCAAGGTGAAGGAAGTTTCATCTCGTCTCTGTATGGAATCTAGCTATGAATTTTTGCAATGTCCTCAATCCAATGAGCAATAATCCATGGGATACATCACGCCTAAAGATGGGATTTCAACCCATCTCAGGTGCCACTCAAGGACCAAATTCACAAAATCAAGCTTCCATCTTATCCATCGTCTACAGTCTTAAAGATGTGGGAGCCACTGTTCAATGTGTCAAGTCACTGGTGACTCAATGCTCGGCATCACATGTCGATCTTGCAATAAAGGCGTAATAGCCGTCTTAGGTGACTACCTTTACAGACGCCATTCTATCTCCATACACTGGTTGATCGATGTGAGTGAGCTCTAATTAAAATTGTTATCAATAAGCCTCATCATCACAAACCCTAAAATGTGATGCCATCATCAATGGAGGGCCAACGTCAAGAGTGTAGGGCACTGCATCCAAGGTTGAGAGGGGTGTATCTCATCTCTACATCCAACCCGTCTACATTGGTAACGCTATCAATCCAATGAGCAATAATCCTTGGGATACACTGCCCAATATGTGGGCTTTCAACCCATCTGTGTGCCACCAAGACCAAATCTGTCAAAATAAAGCCCTTTTATCCATCGTCCAAGGTCCCAAGGATGGAAAATACTTTGTTCCGAATGTGTCAAGTCACCGGTGATTTCATCGCTTTGCATGTCAGACGGTCAGAGTCCCGCAATAAAGGCACAATGTCTTGAGTGAAATCATGGGGCATCCTTCAAATAACCACATACATGGGCATCCAAATCAAAATAGAATGTGAAATCAAGTAAACCAATGTTCATAAGATATAGCAGTCCTTAAATCATGCAAAGTAAGTTGTTACTTAAGATATAAGCCATGTGAACAATTCACTTTAGTATCCCCTTCAAATATCACATCAACTCGAGACGTTATGTAAGTTGGCAAGTTTGAATATGGGAGGGCCTTCTTCGGACCCTATTAGGTGTGCCAACCAAAACAGTGAAAGAAAAGACCCAGGTAGAGGGATATGTCTCAAGGGAAACAATGAAAGAAAAAGAACCCTTCAAGAGCAAGTGTGATAGTGATACATGTTGGGCTTACTTCATGGCTTATGGTGTCATTGAGTCCATTTCTATGAGTGCCTTTGTGGAGGGTGCGCTTGCTCTTGAGTTACCACTTTCTAAGCTCTACTTTTTTCCAAACCCCTTTATTTTCCTTTCTATTTGTCCTCTTATCATATTTGCAAGTCCCCTTTATAAGATTTCAAGCTATAGCATCACTGCTTGGGACTGGGGCGAACGCGGAAAGGGTAGAGCTCAAGTTGGATTGGCTTTTGAGAGTCCTTTGTTATCATTCCTTTCTTTCTTTAGCATCATTCTTTCATTCTTTTAGCTGTAGTTGCAATCAACCTCTAGGCTTTCAACCCCTCTTTTCATGACAGAATGGACCATGACCCAGTACCAAAGTTTAGTATGCTACGACAGGCTCTAGGATAGAAAGTGTTAAGTATGGTGGGGAACGAAACGTTACCCTTGTGAGGGCTCCCTAGTTCTACCCCTTTTCCCTGGGCGGTGAGAACACAAGACTAGGGCACAGATGTTGGCCACCAAGGTGAAACAAGGCAACAAACATAACTTCTTGAGCTAGTGGTCCATTACCCAACTTCAACCAATGATCCTTATCCACATGCCTAGTACATTAAGCACAACACTTTACATGAAAGGACTAAAATACCTCATGGTGACGCTGGCTTCCCATCTCCCATACACTGAGTTGACTGGATGTGATGAGCTTGGCTTAAAATACTTGCAAAAATTGTTAAATTCTTGGTATCGCCTACAAGAGAAACTCGAAAAGCATGTTAGTTAACCGAAACCTGGATGCAAATCAAAACATCTCAAATAGAAAAACAATAGGATTGAAAAGGCAAGCAGGCTTAATAATCCTATCCTACCGGTTGACAACACCCCTTCAAAGGCCAATGCTAACAATTAAAAAAGCAAGAATTTAGATTAACATCACCTCATAACATTAAAGTATGTGACAATGGTCATCCACACAATAGCACGAGCCACCATTTGACCTCCAATGCCTTTTATTCCGATAGAAAAAGTGTTACAATGATAGTACAATAGCAAGCTTCACCCAAATTCTCATTAGCTTGCAAGAGGAGAGGAGGAGTGTTTATGTAAGAAGAGGGGTGCACTTCCCAAGGAGGGGGGTGCACTTTCCAAGAGAGGATGAGCCAAATGGGTGAAGGAAAAGACGCCACCACTCACATGAACTCGAAGTAATGCCACCACATCAAGAGAGGAGGCATGAGAGGGCGCCACCTCTCAAGAGGTAGGCACATCTCTCCTTGAGTGCGCCACCTCTTGAGAGGGAGGGCGCACTCTCTCTTGGAAACTCCATCAACTCAAGTGAATTCACCACTCAACTCATTCTAAACTCCCACTAACTTTCTCTTAACTCACCTCAAGTGCCAACAACTAGTTGTGAGGGTGAGTTAGACTGGAGACAAGCCAAAACATGTTTTCAGCATGTTTCCTTAATAATAGGGATGGTGATTTATTTGCCTTTTATTCACCTTTTTTTAGTAAAATTGATTTTTGATGAGAAAAAGTCAATTTTTTCTCTCAAAAAGGGGGGGCAAGGGTAAAAGGGGTATTATGGGTTAGAAAATGACACCCCCCAAGGCATATAATGCCTCCTAGTACCATTTTTTTATTATTACATTAATTTACAAGGTAAAAATCCCGTTTTACAGGAAATTTTACGACTTATTAGGGACCCAATGCATGTCCATAAAACTCTAGATAAATGACTAGCATGGTAATTTACATTAGACACTAGACTCAGACACACACTAAGGCCTAACCATTAGTACACACTCCAGCTTTGGAGGTAGTGAGTGAAAAAACTTAGAAATTATAACTCGCTAAAAAGCAAGATATAATTAACAAGTGAAAAAAAACACTCGAGTATGTACTGATGATCAAGTCTTAGGGAGCTAAGCCTTTTACATAATAGAGACCTCATGCTAGCTCATTTTATTACAATTCCCCCAAGGGGATATGGATCATGCATAAAAGAAGAAGAAAAAGAAGAAAAATTTTGAAGGGGTCATAAGGCCCGACTGGACTTTTGAACTCTAATTTTGAACAAGTGATTTGTTCAATATTTGTGGATCATCGTCAGTCCTACCTGGTGCAACTAGGAAGGTAACACAAGGTAAGGGTACTAATCTCTATCGGTGACCCAATCAACAAAACTCCAGACTCTATAGAAAGTTGGTTGAAATCTTGATCTATTTAATGACAAACAGACAGATTAAGCTATACAATTGGCATTGTATCTAGATACATGGAAGCTCCAACATTCTGTATTGGCAAGCAATGAAAGGAATTTTAAGGTACATCAAAAGAGTTGTTGAACGTGGTTTGGAATACAAAAAGGAAAATGAGTTCATATTGATAGGTCATACATGTTGAGATTTGGGTACCTTGGAAAGTGGTCCCCTTGTGTTTGTGAGCCTCTAAACACAAGAGGGAAATACTTTGTACCATGTTCCATGTACTTTATGTCTAATTTCACTTTGACTTAGGAGATTTAAGTCAAAAGTGAAATTTGGTCATTTTAGCCTAAAATGATTATTAATTCACTTTGTGGGTGAATTGGGAGACATAAAGTGAAACTATGGAAACTTAAGTAAAGTGGGTTTTGAGTTGAGATTCTTTTGGGATGAGATGAGATGATCTCATCCACACATACTTTAGGTTTTCTCATGTTTCCTTAAGCAAAGGGAGGCTCATTCACTCTTATGTTCACTTAAAGACTTTGAGAGGGAGCATTGAGGAGAGGATGGTGGCATTGAGTGAGGAAAGCTTGGGCACCCCCATTCATGGAGGTAGCCAAGAGGCTTAGACCCTCATTTATTTATGGAGAGTGTTCTTGCTAGGAGGAGGGCGCACAGCTAGCAAGGAGGACTTGCAGTGGTCAGTTTGCTTTGAGGACAATTTCAGTGGAGGGCTATAGCACAGATTCAGAGTTTGGTGCAAGGGTTTCTCCATCAAAGCTTCCAGTAGCTAGGACGCTTCATTTCAGTGGTTTGGGCAACTTGTGAGGAGGGCGCACCATGCTAGGGCGCATCTCTACCTCTTGGACTTGTGTTGCAGCTTGAGTCAAGCTACTATTGTATCAGGTTCATTTGTTTATTGTACTTGTTGTATTCCACCTTCTATTCTCCACATTTATACACTCATATTCCAAAATGGTTTTCCCCAGGGGGGTTTTATCCAGGGTCATGTTGACCAAAAATACCTGTGTTCATTTTCATGTATGCTAGTGTTTAGAACAGCATTATTTCAGCTGTAAAGATCTCTAGATGTGTTACATATTTTATGGTATGCATGTGCTAACCTATTGGTGACAAAAACTACATGCTAGAGCACCTAAATGACCTATGTAACCGTAACAAAACAATAAAGAAGTTACTGAACATTTTGTTGTTATAAAACAACAGCAAACCCTTGTTTGACAGTTGAAACTTAGAGCCAACTTGAAGTCAAAGACAGATCTAGTTGGCAGGTTGTTGGGACCTGGAAAATCTTCATGGTATTAGAGCTTGGTGGCTGATTTTTGCTGAGTTTTGGACAGCATTTTGTGGACTGTTCTAGACATCTTTTGGGAAGATTTTGTGGACAGCCATTGACAGAGTTTAGTGGCAGCTTGTTGGCAAAATTTTTGTGGAGAGTTGTAGGACAGTTGGTGGACATTTCGTCCATCTCTTTTCACACCTACTTGGTAGAGTGAGGCTGATTTTTCACTACCTCTTTTCACACCTATATTGCTAGGAGTGAGGTCATTGTTTGTTTGCCTCTTTTCACACCTGTGTTCACAGGAGTGAGGCAACATTTCTTTCCAGTTGTAGCATTAGGTTGAGTGCAGTGGGTAGTGATGTCAGCATCTCAGATGCATGTGGAGGATAGGCTATAGCCGGAGCTAGCAATTGGTCTCCTTGGAAGGCCAGGATTGTCTTTGTCTTAGAGGACCTCGAACTATGGGATATAGTTGAGGCACCTGTTGTTGTTCCTCCTGCTACTGCTCCCATCTTGTTAGTAGAGTTCAGGAAGAGGAACAACAAGGCAAAGAGGATGATGTGTGATGCAGTGAGGGATCACATCATTCCCCACTTGACTGGAAAACACTATGCATTTGAGATGTGGATCACTATGCAAGATTTACCAGAGCTCTAACCAAAACCGGAAGATGATTCTGTTTGATCAACTCAGGGGCATTCGCATGCTCAAGAATGAGTCGGTTACTTCATACCTTGGTCGATACACCCAAATCAGAGATGATCTTGGAGCCATTGGAGAGGTAGTGGACCCAGACTCTATGGTGAGGACAGCCTTAAATAGCTTCACCAAACCATGGGGTCCATTTGTTTGTGGCATTGTTGCCAAAGAGATCATGCCCACTTGGGAGAGAATGTGGGATGATTTCGTTCAGGAGGAGACTAGACTTACATCAGAGACTTATGAACAGCAGCAGACATTGCAGGGTGATGAGGACCTTGCTCTTTGGACAAAGGGCAAAAAGAAGACCGACAAGGGAGGTCGACAGGGTCCCAAGTTTGGGGCCTCGCCACAGGGAGAGATCA
>SNQJ01S0202527.1:0-16756 GCA_010110895.2 Picea sitchensis | reverse complement strand
ACTAGATCTTGCTTAGTTTCATTTCAAGCTTGTTATCTTCCTTTATGCACATGGTTTAGATCTTAATGCTTAAAATCTCTAAAGTGCTTAACAAGTAATTGGTTCATTAGTCTATTTTGCTTATATCTATTGAAAGCCATTTGATTGGGCTTGAAATGTGTTGAATGGTTAAGTAGGCAAACACACTAAATTTTCTTTCTATCTCTTGAAGGCAAGTTGTTCTTGCCCTAATGCTCATATTTCATAGCAAGCTCTTATTGTGCATGTGATAGTCTTTACTTTTCAGCCATCTTATTTGCTTTTCATGTGTTCATGAACTCAATTACTTAAGCTCAAGACAACACACTAAAAACTAATTTAAGTTTCGGCCATATCACTAAATTGCACCTAAAAAGTGCCTTAAAATCTTCTAAACACTCTAATAATCACCTAAAAGTCTACCTAATCAACTTATGTACTTAATAGACTATTTAGGGTACCTTAGACCACCATCTTCACCATCTAAAACGAGGCTTGAAGAAAACAACGGAGGGTAGTGGCAGGGGACTGCCCCGTGGTGCACTAGGTGCGTGTCCTCTCCGGGAAGTACTTTTGTTTTGGGCTGACTGGTTCTGCTAGGGTTGGCCTCGTTGCCATACTATCTTGAACGTCCAACAGTTATTTGGCAATAGGAAGAGGAGGCTTCGGTGAGAGCTTTAATAAAACTTTGATAAATCTTAAGAAAGCCTAATAATTAAACCCTAGACCAAACCTAATAGAATAGTTGGGGGTTTAATAATTAAGAGTGTGGATATTCTTTGATAATCTTAACAACATTTGTGCTAAGTCTTCTAAATCTTCTTAAGTTGTTGATCTTGTTCATGATGATAATGATGTGTTGATGATGATCTCATAAATGTGGTGATGTGATGTAATGCTTTAATCTTTTGATAACAGGATGATTTTACTCACTCGGAAAGTGTTTATGGTTTACTGTACATGTTCAGAATTATCTTTTAAGTTCTGATCCAACTATCTAGCATACTCAGAATATTTTTGGAGTTCAGATTTGTATAAGTTTGATGTGTTCATGCTGATTTTGTACTCAAAAAATTTAAAAAGTTAAATTCTTGCTTTGTTTCCCTAATTCTATCAAGTTTCACTTACACTCCTTCAAGAAGAGCCGTAGTTGACCCCATCTGCCCCCAAGAAATAAGTAGGCACTATTCTTTTCCTATCTAGTCAATCAAAATTTCAAAGTTCAAAATTTCTTACTTTTTGTTTTAGGCTAAGATTATATTTGATTTTTAGCCATCAGAATGCATAGAAATTTTGGTATTCTTTGCATGTATTTGTCGTAAAATCTATTTTCTTGCAAAATCACCCTTGCTGTTTTTTTTTAAATTTCTGCATATTTTTTTTTTTTTAATTTCTACATATATATGGCTGGACGATTTGGTATTATTGGCTGTTATACGCTCTTAAATTTTCAGAATTTGAAAAGTTACATAAACCCTACTTTTATTCCTTGTTTAGCCCTAAAATTCACTTGTTTACTATCTATTTGAGTGGCTGAAACATACTACTATTATAGCTTGTTTACTATTGTAATTTCTTATGTTTTATGCAAGTTTTATGACAGCCTTTCCCCGGATGGGGTGACACGTGCCTAAACATGCATTCAAAGGCCGCCCATGCTTGTCGCCTCTCCTCTCGGCTTCACTTCTCGAGGAGGCAATTCAATGCAGGGAGTTGTGATGGGAGTTTTCACCCCATGAGATCTATGGTGCTCTGGATCAGGTTGCTGTCAGGATTAACTCGAAAGCGTACTATAGAGGACAACGTCGAATCTGTTGTTATTGCGCCCTTAATGCGTTGGAACGAGCATATTTCTATCTGTTGCTTTGATTTTCAGGACATGTTTCTCATTCTGGCTCTGTTTGCGCGTTTGGATTCTCCTTCAAAGAGGTCTAGATGTGCCCAACTCCACATTGTATTTCTCCATTCTCTGTTCATTGCTCGCAACATTGGAATCATGCCTTGTGAGTGTGGCCTCTCTCGCAGAGGTCTGGATTACCTTAGATATCTTGCCAGTCGTGGAAGAAATGTCGATGTCCCAACTAGTGAGCCAGAGTCGGGCATGTATACCAGCACAACAGAGGAGAATTGGGGTTGTGCAGTCATCAAGGAAGCTTCGCCTGCTCTACCTTCTGGGAACATAACAGACTTGTCCATGACAAGTCACGAGCCAATCATGTATCCTGCACATTCTCCAACCCACACAATAGCAACAGGCCATGCTTTTTTGAATGACCCACTGGAAGGCCATTGGGGTTATCCCATCATTGAGGAGGCACCCTCGCTGATACCCCTTCAAGAAGTTAATCGAGCTTCGGAGGAGGCTCCTGACCCTACTTTGCTTCATTTCTCTGAGGAGCATCTCAATTTTCTCATGGATATTTGCTGAGGTGTAGCAGACTAGTTGTTTCGACAGGAGTGCATCAATCGTCGGCTGGACTTTCTTTTTGAAGCTCTGTCAGGTGAGCCTGCTTCCAACCATTGTCCAGTTTGTCGTCAACTTTTCATTCTAKCTYCGACTTGGCACCAACCCACTACCGGAGGAGGAGGATGCGATACTTCTGGTGCATGATTTCATGGTTTATGCTTCTGTTTTTGTTTTGCTCAAAGTTCTTTAGGACCTCTTTTAAATGGCTTCCCAACCATCTCTGTATAATCGGTTGCACTATGATCTTTCTAGATATAAGCACAAAGATAGTATGGAATACTTTTCCAAAAGCCTGGAGCCGACATTGGTTTCCACTTTTTGACAGGTCACCCTCCAGGTTCCCAAGTCTATGTAAATATTTCAACTTTCAGAGGTAATACAATACTTTAATTTAAAAAAAACTTTAATGACAACCTTCAGTGATTTTCAGATTTGTATTGTTTGGGTATAATTTTGCATTAGATAATCACTTGATAACCCTCTAAAACAACCCTAAAGTGAACAAATCCTAAATCTGGTATTTATTTTGAGTAACCACCTAATCCATAACTTATTTATCATATTAAGTTGGGTTGTTACATAGGTGACCTTGGACTTGACTTGACTTGCCTTAGGAATCCTAGGTGTTATCAGGGAAGCCTTCCTTGTGTTGTACTTGTCCTTCATTAAAATGAGGGAAGTAGTTGTGTAGGTGAAAGTGGTAACACTTTCATGTTCCATTCGTTTTTGTACTTGTGAAGGCTTTGCATTACGGCGCAAGATTGTGTGATAACATTTTGGCATCGTTGTCGAGGAGAATTGAGTGTTTCTCGATTTTCCGATGACTATGCTTCAAGCCATTTTGATCAGTAGAAACCTGTTGATGTGTTTTCATGACACTTGTTGACCACCTATTTCGACTAGGGGTCAACGTCATATATCATGAAGCTATGTACCTGATGGTGCAACCAAGTTTGAAGACTTCTTGCTCAGTAGGGAAAATTTTGCCCTCGGCACGTCTTTTTGTAATTGGAATGTTTGCTCCCCTACGTGGGATAATAATGTAATAGGTCAGCATGAGTCATATTTTAGTTAGTTTCCTAGGACTTTATCATTAGGTTAGTCCTTTCATCGAGTGTTTTTTATCCTCAGGTAATTTTTAATTACCTTTGAGTTTTTCACTCACGATAATCATCCAAAGTGGTGGAAGGCATTCTAATGATCGAGCCCAAGGGGTGACTAAGGTCTAGGAATGTTGTAAATGACCATGCTAGATATCTTCTAGAGTTTTGCAGAATTCCATCAAGTTTTGATAGTTTTTTTTAATTTTTTAAAATTCTCCATTTAATGAGAATTTTAAGGGGTGTGTGTACTCAAAAAAAATGCAGAGACCCCCCTACACCCTTGGACCAAGTTTCAACTCAATTGGACAAGTTTTGCTAGGTCTTTGTCCATGAGGAGTCAAGGTCAGTCTAGAGTCAACATTTAATTGCTTTAATTTGGCTAAGTAAAAATGACAAAATTTGTAAAAAGAAAAAAAAGACATGAGAGAGAGTGGGAAAGGTTTCCTAACCTTTTTCCTAAGTAGGAAAAACATTTTTCCACTTAAACCTACCCCCCATTGCTTAGCCACAACTTAAAGTTGTCACTCCTTAAGAAAAGTGTTCTCCCCTTGCTCTTTGACTTGGCCAAAAGTAAAAATTAAAGTAAAAAGCTAGCTAAAACCCTAAGTGCGCCCCCCTTAGCCTCTAACTCATTCATTGGGTGAATGAAAAGGTGTTCCCCCCCTTTCCAACTCAACCCTCAAGCCCTAACTTGACTAAAACCCTAAAAAGTGCGCCCCCCTTGAGATTGACTCTTTCCTTAGTTGTGTGACATTTGGAGCTTATCCAAGGGAGGACTTTTCTCTCTCCCAAGTATAAAAGAATGCCTACCCCTCCTCTTTTACTCATCTATTCTCAGAGCAAGTTTATGCTGCCCAAATCTCTCCCACTCCTCTCTCTCTCTTTCTCTCTTTCTTCCTCAATTCTTCTTGTAAGTTTTGCTGCAAGTATTTGCATGTAATATTTTTGGAATAAAGGAAAGCTTTGGAGGAAATCTCATGGTGTATTGGGAGTCTTCTTGATGCTCCTCATGGTCTTTGTTTGAGGTGATATTGCTGCCATAGTTTTTTTTTGTGGGTTTTTTCTTGCTTCTAAATCTAATCTAGGAGATCCAAGCAAGGTATTTTGCTTGGGTAAGTTTATGGTAGTATTATTGTAGATTTTGTGAGTTTGTCACCAAGGGTTTGGAGAAGCAAATTTTAGATCTGAAAATTTGCTTGTTCAACCATGGGATTCCTCCATTATTTTCTGTTCTATTTTTTGTCATTTCCATTGGATTTGAGGTTGTTTAAATACATATTTTATATTCAGATTTTTATTTAAAAATTTATGTTTTACACTAACAGAAATTTCTGAGTTGTTTTGAGTATTTTTGCAGCATTTCCAGCAAGCACTTGCTTGCTGTTTTTTGCAGGTTCTCGCCAGAACAAGGGGAGCCCATTTGGGGCCCCAAAACACTCCAAAAAGAGCTTCCCACACTTGGGTTTCAAAACCCTCTTCTTCTCTTCTTTCTTCAAGCATTATAAGCAGCCCAAGAGAGTCTCTTGGGCTTGCATTCTCTTTCAAAAGTTAAATTTCTGTACTGTATATCTTTTCGGTTTGCTTACACCTTGCATAGTGATTTGGTCTTGCCAATCCATGCAAAATCGTAAGGCTAGATTAATTTAATTTTCTGTTTTGCATCTATTGCTTGCCCCACTTGTCCTTAAGGCAAGGTTGTGTTGCTAGCCTAGTTTTGTAATTTATTTCAAATGCATACTTTATTTTTTACACCCACCTTGGCACAAAATCGGTGGGCTTGTCCTCCTTCTTGTGCTATTGTTGTGAGGTAGCATAGTCTCTACTTTCATTCTTTTGCCCCACTTGTCCTTAAGGCAAGGTTGTGTGGCTAGGCAATTGCTTATTCTATTTCAATTCATTTTAATTTGCTTTAATTTTGTGCCCACACCTTGCAAAGAGATTGGCTTAGCCATCCATGCAATATCGTGAGGCTAGGATTTAGATTTACTTATTGCTTTATTTTCGAATTTATTTGCAAAGTAACCACATTTAGACTAATTAGGGGAGTAACTTATTTGTTTGGGAAGTAATCATATCTAGTTTAATTAGGCACCCAACTAATGCAACTTTCACCATAAAAAAGGGTGACTTGTGGAAGCTACAGGGGGTGTAAGTCGTGGACGGCTTCACGACACTAAGTGTCCTCCCTGCTTGAGCACCCAAGCATTCTGGATTGACCTGTGGAGCTAGGGAAGGACCTTGCTTGTTCTTCTTCTTGAGCAGCCAACAATTCTTTTGGTCAAAGGGGTAGGATTTAGGGGTAGACACATAGTCTAGGCTTGCATCTATCACATCTAAATCTCCCTAACTTAAAGAGAGACTTAAAATCTTTTAAAATTTACCTACAACACTTTCACAATGTTAACACTTTTCAGTTTTAGTTATCTTTATTCAAGTTGTGCAAGTTTTACTTTCAAGGCATTTACTTTTACATGTGTTTTACTTTCCAAGCATTTTCATTTTCAAAGTAACTCTACCTTTCAAGTTGTGCGATTTACTTTCAAAGCTATTTACTTTCTCTTACATTTTCATTTTCAAAGTAACTCTACCCTGTTGTATGACACTTCAGCTATTTACTTCTAAAGTTGTACACCTCTTCAAGCACTTTACTTTTCAAAGTTATCTCAAGCTATCTCTCTCATTTGTGAATATTTCATGTATCAATGTTTCTTTATGGTTAACTGGATTCAAGTATTCTTTATTCTTTGGATATAGTTGTGTAATCGTCTAAGTTTCTATCTCATTGTATATCTATTTCATATTGTGTTTTAGCTAGTAGATAACATTCATAGATTGGTGTAGAGTAAATTCTTTTATTCATTAGCATTATTTATTCTTTGTATAATTGTAATCTGTTGTATCTTACATGACTCCATTTTATTTTGTCTTTAGGCACCTGTCTTGTTTAGTAAATAAGGTGTGCTTTGCCATTGAATATTTTGCATTGCATTGATCGAGCTTGTCATTTGGGTTGTCTCTCTAACTTAAAAACTAAAATTAATTCCTAGATCACTTAATCAACTTCACATAGTTAAGTAGGGTCTAACCCCCCTTCCCTAGGAGCAGACTAGACTAAAAGAAGTCCAAATCGAGGTGACAATGGGTTTGGACTTAAGCCAGGCCTCCAAGGACACACCGAAAGTGGGCTTTCGGAGACTTCTCCACGTTGGTAGGTGTGTATATGACTGCAACATCTTTGCTGTTGCCGGGATAAGTCTCTATCCTTGGTTAATTGACAAACTCTAATTAAGTCTTTAAAAACTAAGTATTAAAACTTTTCCCTAAATTTTTTTAACTTGAGTTGTGTTATTTGATATTTCTTAGTCTCTAAGTGGTGACTCCATTTGATAATTCTTGAGGTATACTACTAGGAGCAATCCGCAAGGGTTGGTTTATTCCTTTCCTAAACCTAAAAAGGTGTATAGGAGGAGAATAAATAGACTTGTTCATGTAGGGCTACTTGGAAAGTCTTGGAGAAGAAGCAATTTGTGACATACATCTCTTGTTTGTACATAATAATCCTACAACTTTTGTTTTCCTTCTTGTTTTTTTTAAATAAACTTAATAAAAAAAAAAAAAAAAAAAAAAAAAAACAATTTGACAAAGTATTCTTCAATGAACTCACGCTTGCTTAGCTTCATCCTTGAATTTGAAAGGGTTTTTTGAGGAAGTTAGACAAGTTTTCTTCTCGTAGGATCCTTAACAATTTTTAACCTGTGACTTTTTTCTTTTTTCAATGGGTCTAGATAAATTTTATGATCCTATTGACTTTTCAAGAATAATTGGTTATCCTCATGAACTTCCTAAAATAGCTATTGAAAACTTTCCTGATTTTCGTAATTATGGTGATGCTAATGTTCACATCAAAGCCTTTGGGCGGTGAATGGTGTGATCCACATGTTCATGAGGGTGTTCTAATGAAATTGTTTGTTTTGACTCTTGTTGAGGATTATGCTTAAGGATTGGTTTCATGATTCTGATGATTATGAGTTTAAGACCATACAAGATTTTATGCATGCATTTTTAGAGAGATTTGCGGATCTTCATGATGAAACTTACAATGAATTGGTTGATGCTTTTATGGAAAAATGGAAGGAGAAGGAACTTCCAGACATAAAAACAAAGTGCTTCAGATATTAAGATGGATGCTCCCATCAAGAAAGTGGTAGAGGATGTTGAAACCATAGAGTTCATTGATGCAAATGAGTTAAGAATCTCGGAAGCACACCTTGCTAATACAAGTAATTACATTGAATGTTCAACTCCTATAGAACCAAAACTTCAAAGTGAGCAAGAAATGGAATTTCACCTTGAAATTCCGAGTGAACCCATAGATGAGTCAGTAATTGATTAGGAGAACACAAGGGAAATTGAGTTTGAAGTTGTTGAATATCCAAATAATTCAAATACCCACCCTCCTCTCGAAGAACCCATCTTTTCAGAAAAGATCTTCAACAACCTTGATGGAAACAATGAAGCAATGTCCCTGAAAATTCCACTTCCAAATTTCTCTCAACCATCAGAGGATTCAATACAAGATAATGAGAACATGGAAGGCAATTGCAGTTTACAAATTCCCAATAATTATGAACAATGGTTGGCCTTCCACCATGACAATCATATATAGAAATTGACAAAAGTTCAATAGTGTTTGTCAAACTTCAAAGTTTGGTTGAATAAAGAGAGACGCATGTTGCTTGGGTGGTCTATTTTCAAGAAAACCCAAGTTGATAAAACTTGGAAAGGGATCTTCAACGAGTCACCCCGGACAAGGACTTTTCAGACATCCGAGGTCTTATTTCATCCATGACATGGTCGGTCCTAATTCTTTCCACCTTAACCAATGGGATGGTGAGCCCATGAATGTTCCAAGGAATGATCAACAACTCAAATGATTTTTTCAGATGATGAACAACTTTGTGTCCAAAGGGACACCCTCGAACATATCTCTAACCTTTCTCCCTTTCTTTAGTTTGGTCATTATTTTCATTTATGTATACAATCTAATTGTATAATGATTTCTATTTATGTGATTACGTCAATTGTGCATTTCTTTTCATTTATTTGATTATTGTTTTCGCACATGTATTTATGTTGGATATTGGTGAACACTTTGTTTTGCAGATTATGAGGTTCTCTCATGCTCTCCTTCCCAAAGAAAAAATCAACACACATCCACACATGTGGATCCAGATGTTGACCATCTATTTTGACTAGGGGTCAACGGGCTATATATCATGAAGCTATGTACCCCATGGTGCAACCAAGTTTGAAGACTTCTTGCTCAGTAGGGAAAATTTTGCCCCCAAGACTTTCAGAATCGTAATTGTTCCGGCTCCCTCAGGTGGGATAATAATGTAACAGGGTCCACATGAGTCATATTTTAGTTAGTTGCCTAGGACTATATCATTAGGGAATTCCTTTCAACGAGTGTTTTTTATCCTCATGTAATTTTAATACCCTTTGAGTTTTTCACTCACAATAATCCTCCAAAGTGGTGGAAGATGTTCTAATGATCGAGCCAAATAGGTGACTAGGGTCTAGGGAATGTTTTAAATTACCATTCTAGACATCTCCTAGAATTTTGTGGAATTCTGCTAAGTTTTGATAGTTTTTTTAATTTTAATAAAATTTCCATTGAATGGAATTTTTAATTATTTTTGAGATAAAAATTTGGTCCTTGGGATTTTGATAGGGTGTGCTATTCCATTCATCTTGAGCACAAATACCCCTACACCCTTGGACCAAGTTTCAACTCAATTGGACAAGTTTTCATAGGTATTTGTCCATGAGGAGTCAACGTCACTCTAGAGTCGGCATTTAATTGCTTTAATTTACAAGTAAAATGCAAAAAATTGTAAAAGAAAAGACATGAGAGAGTGGGAAAGGCCTCCTAATCCATTTCTCCTAAGTTGGAAAAACATTTTTCCACTTAAACCTACCCCCCATTGCTTAGCCACAACTTAAAGTTGTCACTCCCTAAGAAAAGTGCCTCTCGTTTCCTTTCACTTGGCCAAAAGTAAAAATTAAAGTAAGAAGCTAGCTAAAACCCTAAGTGCACCCCTAGCCTCTAACTCATTCATTGGGTGATTGAAAAGGTGTTCCCCCTTCCCCATTCAACCCTCAAACCCTAACTTGACTAAAACCCTAAAAGTGCCCCCCTGAGATTGACTCTTCTTGCTGTGTGACACTTGAGCTCACCCCAAGGGAGGACTTCTCTCCCAAGTATAAAAGAATGCCTACCCTCCCTCATTACACATCTATTCTCATAGCAAGTTTATGCTGCCCAAATCTCCCCCACTCCTCTCTCCCAATTCCTGTAGTTTGTCGCAAGTATTTGTGGCTGTAACATTTTTGACTAAAGGAAAAGATTGGAGGATATATAAGTGCATTGGGAGTCTTCTTGATGCTCCTCTTGCTCTTTGTTTGAGGTGATATTGTCGGCCAGAAGTTTTTTTGTGGGTTTTTCTGCTCTAAATCTAATCTAGAGATCCAAGCAAAGCATTTTGTTCAGTAAGCTTCTATGGTAGTATTATCAGAGATTTTGTGAGTTATTTTGTATGCATTGGTGCATTTTGCAATTTCCATTTGATCTACTCACCTCCTTATTGTTTTTGTAGCAAAATCTCACTCATTTGCAGGCCACCAAGGGTTTGGAGAAATAAATTTCAGATCTGGAAATTTGCTTGTTCAACCAAGGGATTCCTCCATTATTTTCTATTCTATTATCCGTCATTTCCATTGGATTTGAGGCTATTTTTTGTTCTGAAATAGGCACTAAAATACATATTTTATATTCAAATTTTTATTTAAAAATTTATGTTTTACACTAACAGAAATTTCTGAGTTGTTTTGAGTATTTTTGCAGCATTTCCAACAAGCATTTGCTTGCTGTTTTTTGCAGGTTCTTACAAGAACAAGTGGAGGTGCTGACCATTTGGGGCCCCAAAACACTCCAAAAAGAGCCTCCCACACTTGGGTTTCAAAGCCCTCTTCTTCTCTTCTTTCTTCAAGCATTGTAAGCAACCCAAGAGAGTCTCTTGGGCTTGCATTCTCTTTCAAAAGTTAAATTTATGTACTGTATATTTTTTCGGTTTGCCTACACCTTGCATAGTGATTTGGCCTTGCCAATCCATGCAAAATCGTAAGGCTAGATTAGTTTAATTTTCTGTTTTGCATCTATTGTTTGCCCCCCTTGTCCTTAAGGCAAGGTTGTGTGGCTAGCGTTGTTGTGTAATTTATTTCAAGTGCATACTTTATTTTTTACACCCACCTTGGCACAAAATCGATAGGCTTGTCCTCCTTCTTGTGCCATTGTTATGAGGTAGCATAGTCTCTACTTTCATTCTTTTGCCCCACTTGTCCTTAAGGCAAGGTTGTGTGGCTAGGCGATTGCTTATTCTATTTCAAGTAATTTTAATTTGTTTTAATTTTGTGCCCACACCTTGCAAAGAGATTGGCTTAGCCATGCATGCAATATCGTGAGGCTAGGATTTAGATTTACTTATTGCTTTATTTTCGAATTTATTTGCAAAGTAGCCACATCTAGACTAATTAGGGGAGTAACTTATTTGTTTGGGAAGTAATCATATTTGTTTTAATTAGGCACCCAACTAATACAACTTTTACCATACAAAAGGGTGACTTGTGGAAGCTACAGGGGGTGTAAGTCAGGGACGTCTTAACGACACTAAATGTCCTCCTTGCTTGAGCACCCAAGCATTCCAGATTGACCTGTGGAGCTAAGGAAGGATCTTGCTTGTCCTTCTTATTGAGCACCCAATAATTCTTTTGGTCAAAGGGGTAGGAGTTAGGGGTAGACACATAGTCTAGGCTTGCATCTATCACATCTAAATTCCCCTAACTAAAGAGAGACTTAAAATATTTTAAAATTTACCTACAACACTTTCACAATGTTAGCTCTTTTCAATTTCGGTTATCTTTATTCAAGTTGTGCAAGTTTTACTTTCAAGGCATTTACTTTTACATGTTTTTTACTTTCCAAGCATTTTCATTTTCAAAGTAACTCTACCTTTCAAGTTGTGCGATTTACTTTCAAAGCTATTTACTTCTAAAGTTGCGCAATCTCTCTTTCAAGCACTTTTCTTTTCAAAGTTATCTCAAGCTATCTCTCTTTCATTTGTTAATTTTTCATGTATCAATGTTTCATGGTTAATTGGGTTCAAGTATTCTTTATTCTTTGGATATAGTTGTGTAATCGTCTAAGTTTCTATCTCATTGTATATCTATTTCATATTGTGTTTTAGCTAGTATATAACATTCATAGATTGGTGTAGAGTAAATTCTTTTATTCATTAGCATTATTTATTCTTTGTATAATTGTAATATGTTGTATCTCTCATTGACTCCATTTGATGGTCTTTAGGCACTAGTCTTGTTTAGTAAATAAGGGGTGTGCTTGTCATTGAAGATTTGCATTGCATTGACTGCTTGTCATTTGGGTTGGGTACCCCTAACTTAAAAGCTAAAATTAACTCCTAGATCACTTAATCAACTTCACATAGTTAAGTAGGGTCTACCCCCCTTGGTTTTCCTAGGAGTGAGCCTAGACGAAAGAAGTCCAAATCAAGGTGACAGTGGGTTTGGACTTAGGCTTGTGCCTCCAAGGACACACCAAGTGGGTTGGAAACTTTTCCACGTTAGTAGGTGTGTATAAGGACGGTAACAACACCCATCAACTAGGTGATTTCGGTCCATACTTGAACCTATGTCTCTCTCAAATGAAAACCAAAATTTTGAAATGTGGAAAGTGCTAGATAACCTTCACCTATTGATCCACCTAGTGATCATGAAGACCCAACAAGTTTTCAAGAATTCAGAATTAGTTTCAGTGTTTCAGTTCTTCTTCACGCAAGGCCAACGGGAATGGTTTCTCTTTTGAACAAAAGAGAAGAAAATAAAAGGATACCAGAACGAAGGAAATTGCTTGTGTTCATCCTCTCACTGGATAGCCCTATGTGTCAACTCCATCCAACATTTTATGGAATAAAAAACAGAGGTCATATGCCCAAGATATTGCTAATTTTCTCACATTCTTCGCTTTTCTGCAACCTCCATTTTGCCCACCACATTCCTCAAGTTGTACCCCTTAACTCTGTTAGAAAAGTAGGTGTGCTCGTTTAACCATAGAAAGTATAGCAATATTGTCACCCAACCATAGGCCGAAGCCACCCTTGAGCATCTTAACCTTGACAAAGAATAATTCTGGAAGCAAACCCTAGGTCTAATAGGAAATCAATGTAGTGTACCTCTCTCCAGAGCTAGCGCACAAGGCAGAAAGTCCAAACCATAACCAAGAGAAAGTCCAAGCCTAAAACCGAGAATACAAGTTGCAGTAGCTGCAGCTGCAGCTACTCTCCAGACTTGCGCACTTACTAAATTTTTGCAGTGCGCACTAGATTTCTGCAGTTGCGAGCTGTGTGTGTCCAAATGAGCTCCAACGTCCTGTATTTATACTGCTCTTCCTTAGTTGTCTGGGTCAACTTCTCTTTCTGGAGGCTAAAAACTCAATATTAATTATTTTCTTTAGCCGATTTGTCTTCTAGGGTTATGTTCAATGCTTTAGGGTTTCTTCTTGCTTCCTGGAATATTCTATTCTTGTCAGGGTTACACGTGAAGGTTTAGTACCTCCCACAACTACTACAATATCAACAAACTCTCCATACTTAGTCTCTTGTTCTTTGTGGAGAATTCCATGTATTAACTTTCTACATTTCTAATACCTTTGCACTCCTATCTTCCGCAATACTCCAATACTTAGTCATTTTCAAGACTTAGCGGAATGCGAAACATTACCCATACTTACCAAATCTCCTCGTTCCCACATTCTGCAATTCCCCAACACTTAGTCATTTCATGATTTACCATGTTTAGTCATTTTCATGATTTACCATGTAACTCCCCAAAACTTAGTCATTTTCTTGATTTACCATGTTTTACTATTTTTGCGCTAAGTCCTCCAATGCGGAATGTGGAGCTTCCTCCAGCTTTGCATTGCCCTATTTCTTTGCATTGACCGAACACTTAGTTGATTTTTCAACATTTTTTATGTGGCGAATTCATCATGTTCCTTTTCTCCACATCCTCCATCTCATTTCTTATCCTAAGTTTCATCCCCCTTCCCTCCTTTGGCATGCCTCTCATTACACACTTCAACCTATCCTAACATGACACATCGAAACCCCTTGATCTTTGGACATGTGGTAGTGAAGTGGACCTATTTTTGAGTAACACTTGGAAGGCATGGGTTGGACACAGATGACTGGGCAATGAGGTGGCGACCAATACTCTATGCACAAGCTACGCAAGGTTCCATGGTTCTCTCTACTCCACACAAATAATATGGGGATGCCATTTTTTTGTAAACATGACATGTGAACCCTCTCACAATGCATGTGGGATAAATAAGGTGGATTTACAAATCAAGGGCCAATAATTCACGTGGAAGAATAGATCAACGCTTGCTGAGTCCCTGTCTTTCGGAGGCCATAACTTGAGATATCGAAGTCCAAATTGAGAAAATGAGAGCTTGTTGGAAATCTAGAGCCGTGAAGAATAACTTCGAAATGATTTCCATTGTTGGAATGGCAACTATCATGCCTTTAAAAAAAAAAAAACAGTCGTGATTATTTTTGGCTTGCTAGCAAATTATTTTTGAAAATGGTTTATTAAAATAAATTTATGAACGTCTAAAGCAGGTCCCAGTTTGAGGCACATATATCTAAGTTCACATTTACAAAAGGATTTTAATAATCATTGATATTTTTGCACAAAGGGGCAAGAAAACCCTAACCCTATTTTGCACAAAGGGGCAAAAAAAGGTTGACCTTAAACTAGCTCCACGAGGATGAAGAGAAGATTTTAAAAGAAGATGAGAATTAGCTTGCTAGAAGCGAGTTTTCCCTTCCATTAGGTTTCTTTCTCTCTCATCTTTCCTTCTGCTTGATCATTTCCATTAGGTTTTCCATGTATGTTTAGCGATAGGAAAATTTGGGTTTGATCAGCTTTCTCTATATTCTTCCAGGCATTTGCCATAATATTTTAGGTCCAGAGGAGAAAAATCCTTTCTTGAAGAAAATAAATGCAATATTATTTCAATTTATCTAATTGTCATTGAGATCTTGTTCAGGTTGTTTTAGCCTTCTTGTTTCAAACATTGTTAAACTTGTTACATTTGGGATATTATTATTACTTCCTCCCACAAAAAATTATTCAAGTGTTTGTTTTTATGAATCTGAGTGGTGATGATATCAATGGATTCTTGAGCACACGATGTTTTTCAAACTCTTTGATATTAACGAAGCAGTCCTTTAAAGTTCTTTGATGACCTGTCCATTTTTCATTTCTTCTTCCAATGTTATAGCCGATTCTGGATTCACATTATTTTAAAAGGAAAGAAAAATATATATTGAAATCAAACCCTGCACATACATATTACAAATCTTTTGCAGTCATATTTATTTCTTTTTCTTATATGAGATGATGTTTTTGACAAGTAGATCTTGTTGAATTCTACCTAACCTAGCACTAGACAATTAACTTGAAATAAAATCACATTATTTATTAACTGTACAACTAGGATATCAACGAAAACTCAACAAAAGCATAAAAATAGAAACCAAACACATTTTGTACACAAGATTCAGGTAAACACCCGTGGAAAAACCCTTGCGGGAAAACCAGTTATTAGTTTGAGTTTATTAGTTAAAATCCTGGGCTCATGTTCTAGGGTAATGGCCCATCAAAGGATTACAATGCTGCAATTGATAGCCTAGCCTACCTGTTTGCTATCTTCCTAGCTGTCCTCTGCACCCTTTCCTCAACCCTGCCCACTCAGACACAAGTACATGAGCAAGACTCCCTCTTGCTCCTATGCACTCATTGTATGCCTCTCACTCTCCTTAGATATGCTTTTATAATCCGCCAATAACTAAAACCCTAACCCTAGATCTCAATGGCCAAGATTAGATCTTGGATCTCACGATCTAACGGTCATGACTTAATCTTTCGTTGAGATGACTTAAATCACTTAAGTCACTCAACCTTACAAAAGTCACTTTAGTCATTACATAAAAGCCACTTTAACAATCTAGAGAGTGTCGCTCAAACACCTCCACATGCCAAGCACCGCCAATGCGGAAGTACTTGTCCGAGCTACCCCAAAAGCTAACATATTTGTTGTATAAGAGTTTTATTGGAAGATTTGTTGGGGTTTGTAATTTAGCACTCACCCATTGCATGCATGTAAGGTCATAAGAAGAGTCTTCCACATATCAAGAGAGGAGTACCACCTCTATAAAAACGTAGGAGAATTTGTCTTGTTTCCCACAAGAATTTCTCTCAATGTTGGTTCTTTTCCCTTGTTAGGGAAAAGTGATCAACAAAACCAAAGCCTTATCTAAGTGTACTCATTTGGCGTCTCTGTTGGAGGAACAATGTCCTTGTTCCTTATAGATTTTTGAAGACTTTATGCTTGTAGGGTGAAGCAAGCAACATTGTGAAGGCATTGGAGATTCTCCTTGGCGACTCCACACATATGCTTGGTATAAGGTGTCATCCTATATTCAGATTTTTTATGAAGTTGCATATTTTCAAATGAAGGAATTATGGCACCATGGGAATTTCATGAAGTTTATTCTCCTTTTGATATTAAGAAAATTCCGAGATACCCAAATAAGCTCCCTCTAACATAGGAGAAGAAATATTCCAAAGTTTGATGGTGATCTTCTTTTTGCTACTTAACATGTTGCATCATTCTTGAAATTTTCTTCAAAGCTTAATGTAATACATGAGGATATCCTAATAAGATGATTTGTATATTCCTTGGAAGGAGATCCAAAGAGTTGGATGAAGTTATTGTAGTGGCCCATGGAAAATATCTTCTTTTGAAGGTTTGATCCTTCTCTTTCTCAAACGTTGGGATTCCTATTATGAAGAAGGGAAGTATGAAGAGATTCTTGAAGATTTTATGGCAGCCATACATGGAGATAAAGAGGCACTTCATGATCCTATGGAGAATCAAGCACATAAAGAACATGTTGATGAAGAGGTTCATCATTCCATACATGATGATTTTGATGAGAACTTTGAAGATTAAACATCTCAAGAC
>SNQJ01S0202526.1:0-16756 GCA_010110895.2 Picea sitchensis | reverse complement strand
ATTATAGTGCGGATCATTGGTATGTAAGAATTACAATGTTTAAAATTTATTGACAACCGCATGCAATTTACACACAACCGCTTGCACGCTAATGTTTTCGTAATCTATATGTGCAGGTCTCTTTAGTATCTCCGCGCTCATCTCAAAGGAGGCAACATCAGTCTTGCACGAGCATTTCATTATCTAACTCAATGGCTTTTTCTGGAACAGATATGTACTCAACAAATTATACCTATGTTTTCCGATTCATATAACCCTTGCCTTGCATTCTTTATTTCTTGAAATCCCTTGCGTCTGTGCATTCTTTATTTCTTTATTGAAATGTACATTATGTTGGGTTCAATTATATCTACTAAATGTTACCCCCATTCCGCTCAGCATTTCTGAATCGATTCCTCCCTTAATCGAATCCCTGGCTGTGAACTCGCTGGAATCATTTCACTGTAAACAAAAATCGGTTGGAACCACTATCTATATCATTTGTTTTGATTTTCCTTTCTGTGATACATGATTTATCTTGATTCGCATTTCACTACAGCTCGAGGGGTTTGTCGTGCGTTCTGTTTATTTTCAAAAAAAATATGTTTATTGTTTTTTCTCTCTGCTGTGCTTTAATGTTTTCTTGGCATTTTTGAAGATTCAAGGTAGCACAGCCACGAGTGGAATCGTTTCACTATTGTTGAACTGTTTGAAACATGCTACGCATTTATTCCTGTAAACAGAAATATTAACCCAGCTTTAAAACAAATATAATTATCAATATGTTAATACACTGAACCACCTCTACAGAGTTTCATATTCTACGTTTTTTCTCACTGTAACCAAACTCCAATCTGAATTCAATTCTTTCCATTGCTCAAAAACTGTAGGATATGAAATTGAAACATAAAAGGAATAGTCAGCCCAGAAATGGAAGTATGAATTTACGGGTAAAATCCCTATTGGAATGGTGGATTAATTAGTCTTTTAATTATAAATTTCAATCTTAGGGTTGGAAATTGAATATGCTAACATATTCTTAGATAGATCCTTCAAATCAATGAATGTGATTTAGTCTCCAGCAGTAACATTGTATTTTTTAAATCGCGTCACGATTAACCCTATTACTTTTTTAACATTTACCTAATCATATTAAAAATTAATGTAACACTATATGGTGTACGTTAATGATTAACAAATTACCACTTCGATTTCTCGAATTTGTCGGCGTTTCGATACTCGTGGTCAGCGTTTCATTTTGGCTTTCCTGGGTTGTCGGTTTCATTGTTTCACCGATTGGTTCGCGTTTCATTTTTTAAACCGCCGACTTTCCGTTTCATTTTTAGTTCCTCGGTGGTTGGATTGATCAGCTATAGACATGCATTAGTTGTTCGTCGTTCGGTGATATTGTTTTAATTGGTGATTAAATCTTAGTGGTGATGGTTGGGGGAAATTCTCTTGATGCTCTCAAATAATGTCATAATCACCACCCTATTCTATTACCATTTTAGCTCGTTAATTCTGTTGATCTTAATTACGTATACGTAATTCAAATTTATGTAGGGTTTGTTTGTTTTGTTGTTTAATACCGAAATTATCTTATTCTGGAGTTTTAAATTACTCTTCTCGAATTTGAGAAATTCTATCAATCGTTATTGTGTATCTGGCAATTCAAATTTACGTAAGGGTTTGTTTGTTTTGTTGTTCATGCAAAGAAATTACTCTTGTTATGAGTTTGAAATAACTCTTCGAATCTGAGAAATTCGATCAATCGTTATGAATTTATTAATGGCATTCAAATTTTGTAAGGGTTTTGTTTGTTTGTTGTTCATGCAAAGAAGTACTACGTGTTCGTTTGAAATTACTCTTCTCGAATACAGAAAGTGATCAATCATTATAGTTTATCGGGAGGCGATTATTCTGTAAGGAGGTTTTGTTTGTTTTTGTTGTTCATGCAAAGAAATTACTCTTGTCTAGGGATTTAAAATTACTCTTCTAAATCTAGAAATTGATCAATCATTATAGTGTATCAAACGAATTCAATAATTCTGTAAGGAGTTTTGTTTATTTTTGTTGTTCAATAGAAATTACTCTTGTTGGAGTTTGAAATAACTCTTCTCGAATATGAAATTGATCAATCGTTATGGTGTATCAGACAATTCAAATTTTGTAAGGGTTTTTGTTTGTTTTAGTTGTTCATGCAAAAGAAATTACTCTTGTTGCAACAAGAGTAATTTCTTTGAAATTACTCTTCTCGAATATGAGAAATTCGATCAATCGTTATAGTTTATCAATAATTCAAACTTATGTAGAGGGTTTGTTTGTTTGTTGTTCATCTACTCTTCTCGAATTTGAGAAATACGATCAATCGTTATGGTGTATGCGGAAATTCAAATTTTTGTAAGGGTTTTTTTTGTTCATACGAAAATTACTTCGTGTTGTGGCAAATTACTCTTCGAGATAAATTAGATCAATCGTTAATATGGTGTAGCCAGACAGTTCAAATTTACGTGAGGGTTTTGTTTGTTTTTTTGGTGTTCATACAAAGAAATTACTCTTGTTGGAGTTTGAAATTACTCTTCTCAAATCGAGAAATTGATCAATCGTTATATGGTCTTCTTGATGAAATTGAGCCCTCGGTGTATCATAGTTAACACCGGTGAGAACTTTACCTAATATATGTAGATATGGGACCGGATATTTGAAATGTAGTGCGATAGTGAAAAGACTATTAATATATGTGATCTGGGACAATTTTGAGGTGGTGAATGAAAAGGTATGAGGTAAATTGGAAGGCATGCATATATTCTTCGTCTCGAACCACCCACTTCTGAGGTTTGTTTTTAATTCTTCCTATATATTTCAGAGAACTTGGTAGATAAACAAACAGATTTTAGATCAAGTATCTCTTATTTTCTTTTGTTTACACAGTTCTTTATTTTTTATTATGACTTCTTCTGGCTGAAAGTCGGTGACCTTGTTTCATTCACCTCTTGAATAAGCGTTGAAGGGAACAAATGTTGCTGTTAAATTTTAGGGGCCATCCATTCGTTAAATTTTGGGGCCATCCATTCGTTAGGTAATCGATTCAACCCTATAGTCCCAAAAAAGAGTGAAAACACCCGGTGCACCCTAGGTCCTAAAGGTGAAACAAATCCCACGTGACCGGTGGACTTTACGGAGTTAATCTCCGCAACGCGGAGTGGCTAAGGTTCCTGGCAAGTTAATTTAGAAAATTACCAAAATACAAGATTAATTTAGCGATGTTGTATTTTCACACATTTTCTATCCTTATAGCTATTTAATTAATCCCTTTAACAATTTAGAAATCTATTTTGAGTACTTTTTGACATTTTGCTCCAATTAAAACTTCTCTTGGAATGTCGCGGCGGAGCGCTATTTACCATTTTACCGCATGACAATAATTAATATACCGTTTAATAGTGGTTGTCTACGAGAAGTGGTTGATATCGCCCGATCAACCGTAATGCTAGCGTGTTTATTTTCAATATTTTTCAATTTAAAATTCTTCATTCATATTTTGTTTTATTTATGTTTATGTGTATCAGTAGAAATGGAAACGTAAACTCTATTTACGTACGTAAAATAGAGATTACTGAAATGCTTCTTACATAAAGAAATAGGGTTTACGTTTCCATTTTTCTGTATGTAAGAAGCATTTACGTAATCTCTATTTCTTCCGTATTTGATTTGATTTATTTAATTTTTTTATCTTCTTAATTGATAGAATGGGAATTTGGAATTATTGAAATTGTTAAGCCCTATTTGTAATTATAATGTGTGATATTTCATTTTATTTTTCAATTTTTTTACATCTCCGAATTTGGAAATGGTAAGAATTATCAACTCCCTGTTGTAATTATAATTGTATGATATTTCATTATAATAAATGTAATTATAATGTATGATATTGTAATTATAATTTATTATATTGAATTAAAAATTGATTTTTTTTTTTTTTTTTTAAACTTTGATGTTACCAAAATATTAAAATTAAATATAAAATATATAAAATTAAATTGAGTTTTTAACTTTGATGTTTTCAATTAAATTAAAATTTAAAATTATAGAAACTAATTTTAAAACAAAAGAATTAAAAGTACCTTAAATAAATTTGAAAAAACATTTTAAAACAATAAAAAAAAAACATTACAAAGATAAAAAGGGTTTAGAAAAAAACAACAATTTGAAATTTACATCAAATTGAGTACCATCCATATAGTTTAAAACCAATTTAAATTAAATTAGATTGAAATTTAAATTAGATTAAATTAGTTTAATATATGGTATCACTTAATGTTTAATGTATAGATAAATCTAAATATGAAATATGGTTAAACCCTAATTTAAATTGGATTTATGGTTAAATTAAATTAATTCTACAAAACTAGGATTTAATATATAATTTAATTTATGGGGTTTTAATCTATGGTTAATTTAATTTTAGTTAAACTCTAGATTCAATTATGGTTTAATTAGGTTTTAATCTATAGTTTAAAATAAGGTTAAATTTAATCTATAGTTTTATCAGGGTTTAATCTATATTTTAAATTCTGAGTTTAATCTTACTTTAAATTAGGGTTTAATAAATAGTTTAGAATTAAGGTTTAATCTAAGATTGAAAATTTCAAAAAAACTATCTTTATACTAACCTATATTTTTAATTTCATTAACATATTTGTTTAGATCCAATTTCAGAAATTTAAAGTTACTTTTCTATCAATTTTCTTAGAACAAATATAAATTATCATCTAAAACATATATATCAAATTGATTTGTTATCAATGTCACCATCGCATGTGACGAACATTTTACAATGTCGCATTGTGATGAAATGATCAATGATTCAAAGACTTGATGTGGAATGGCCCGATGCTTGTGCTTCCAGGAGGAGTCAATATGCTACAAAGACTTTTGTGGAGTAGGCAGGAGGGTGTTCTTCTTCTTCTCTCGAAATCTCGACAGCAAATGCTAACAAGCAGGAGGAGGACTATCACATACCACACGAATGTTGTGATTGATTTAAAAAATGCATTTGTACCAGGGGTGCCATGTTAATAATTAGGTATTTATTGTGGCAAAGAATAATTATGTTGGTTCTCATTTAGTGGAATGGCACATGTGGGGGTGAAGGATGGCACACGAAGGATGGCTTCTCCTCTAACCACTACTCCATTCATGTGATCTTGTGGTCTCTCACGAGAGCTCGATGGTCCTAAAATTTGTATTCAAAACTTGTTTCGTGATATGAGCCACGAGTTGTTTTGCTCATTCCCTGGCTGGTTCGCTCCTTCACATACATTTTCACAATTGTTCATGTGACCTTGGATCTCTGTGAGCTTGACGGTCCTAAAATTTGTATTCAATACAGCTCGTGACAAAACCCTCGGTTGTTTGCTCATTCCCTGGCTGTTGCGCTCCTTCGCATACATTTTTCACCATTGTTTTGTAAAGGAGGTAGTCTTCTGGGTTATCTATAATGAAAGCATTATTTAAATGCAGATGTATAAATTCAATTGCATAGCTCGTATAATGTAATTTCCACTACTCTGTAATGTAGAAGCTTACATGTAATAGATTTATAATAATATATTTTATTTTTTAATATGTAATGTATCATATATCATATGACATACATATATATATGATATGTAATCTGATTTGTAATACGTAATGTAATCTATAGTATCACATATTTATGTTTTCGACTACGACATTTTATTGTTTTTTATTAATGTTCTTTATTAAAGAATACAATAGCTTATGTTTATAAAACATAAGCTATTGTTCATTTATTAAAAGCAAATTTATTATTATTGTTGCCATTTATTATTGAATTATTATTAATAATTTAATATGTTACACTATCCATTAATGTATTACATGATTTAATTTTTTCACATTAATGTAATAATGTATTATTATTGTATTAATAATACTTTATTAATGTCTAAAAGTCAATGTATTGCTACTTTATTAAAGTATTAATGTACCACTTCATCACTTTGTGAGTATTTAATATATTAATATTAATACTTTAATGTATTAATGTCATTCATAGTCATGACCATAAGAAACCATGATCATGGTCTTATATTCAACAACAATCATTTCAATAAATATATTAATGTATTAATAATTTTTTTTTTTTTTTTTTTTTTTTTTTTTTTTTTATTTTATTAATATATTATTACTTTAGTAATGTATTACTTTATTAGTGTGTCATTAATTCAAAATGTATTTAGCTAATAATAACATTATTGGTGTATTGATTAATTAATAGAATTACGTATTAATGTATAATATGTTACATTATACATAATGCAATAATGTAATTTATACATTATAATAATGTAATAATGTAATGTATTAATACTTTAATAAAGTAACAGCGGATTAAGATCAATGTATTGCTACTTTATTAATGTATTGCTGTCTGTATTAATATATTAGCAATGTATTAGTTAAAATGTATTGTGTATAAATTAATTAATACATTAAATTGTGTGTATCAATCATTTAATATGGTACTTTATCATCGATATGGAGACAAAGTAATCTGAAACCTAATTGCTCGGTACAATGCAGTGGCTTGACTGATCACGAACCGTGGCATGGCCACTACTCCTTCTTTCGCTATCTGATTCGAGCCCCTCCCGTGATTTGAAACCTCGAAATGAGCCTGGGGCCTTAGCGGGGGAACCCCCTCATGCAGTGTTGCTGGCATGTGATAGATCAGTTTGCAGGCTGTGGCCAACCTTTGAGCTCACGAGCATCTCAAGGAACAACTCTTTACCCGAGAACCTTGACTCAACAAGGATTTGAAGCGAGTCCGGCATCCATCCCACAAACATCCAAAGCAGTACCCGGGTAGTGTATTCCTCAAATGGAAAACCCACCTCTTTACCGTATTACTTCGACTAGGGTTGGGGAACACACCCAATCCATGATGGACCATGCATTAATAGGCAAATTCTTGGGCCTATGGGTATTTGAAAGAGACCTTTCAGGATGGATTAGGTTGGAGTGGAAACCCAAAGGAGGGAGACTATGAGGTTCAACTCGCTCCAAAGGTTTTCCCAATTATCTGTGTAACCTAGATGACAAGGACCGAGAATATTTGACAATAGACCTATTTCTATATCAGGTTTTATTTAAAGGATTTTGGACCCAGGTAGATTTAATCCCGGTTCGGGAGGACTTTCTCGTAGACCCTAGGTTTTGGATCAGTACTCATTACCCGGAGGTGTTTGGAAGAAACACTAATGGGCATAGAGACATGGTTGGGACATGTAAAGCTTAGAGGCTACTAAGGCTGAGAAATACCCACATCTTGCGTCATGCATTTGCATGGACATTTCGAAGCTACAAGGTTCATCACTCTAGAGTACCAAGACAAGGACTGGAACCAACCACTTGACAACGAGCATATACCTTTTCGTCGTGCCATGAGCATGGTCATTGTTTGGAGTCTTTGGATACCTGTTAAAAGTATGGATCCCAAGAAGGACGGTTTTGGAGTGTGGTAGGAAGGTAGAACCTCTAAAAGAATGGAACCAAAGTTGGAGCCTCAAAGTCCCTCCCAAGGAATCCCTTTGAAGCTCTAAATTAGGCACCACAGGAAAAGATGTTTCAGAATCCCCCTCAAGCATCCAAGAAAGAAAAAAGGAAAGAGTGAAGATCCTTATAAAGCCGACTGCAAAGGACTCAGCTGGGTTAACACAGGTCTGGGGGGCGAAGACACCAGATGGAATAGCGAGATCTGGAAGAAATGGAGCCTAGAAACTGAGAGTGAAGGATCTGCAACTATCACGTAGAACCTTCAGAAAAGTGCACAAGTATTCACCCAGAGCTCCACAGTGGGATCCCTGGCCAATTACAGAGTATCATGGCGATCCAGTCTGAAATCACAAAATCCTCAAGGAGAAAATAGAGGAGGAGGGCACAAACCAACTGCTTGACTTATCCAAGAGCGGGACCTCTATTAATGATAAACTTCGGCCAAATTCAGCGGCTATAGGAGGGATACCTACACCCACCCACACCTTCTACATGATGAAGACAAAATCCTGGAACAAAAGAGGCCTGAATGGACGATCCAAACAACAGATCCTCAAGGCGTATAAACCGAGAACATCGAGATATTTTACTGCGGGGAGGCTAAATGTCTGGAACCAGGAGGTGGAAAATATTCTTCAGAAATTTGGAGGGGTGGGGATTTCCTTTATCTGGACTCAGTGGGTGCGGCCGGTGGACTAGCAATTCTCTGGAATCATAAGCTTGATCACCCTGCTCTATCCTTTCTCGACTAAGTATACCCTAACGACATACTTTAAATCCCTAGACTCCTCCAAGGAGGGGGCCATTACAAGCGTCTATGGTCCACATTCCATCCAAAACAAGGAAAACTTCTTACAATCCCTAAGGCATGTCCAAACCCTCATTTTCACACCGCACTGGATAATAGGAGGCGACTACAACATAATTTTAACGCTGGAGAAAAAAAGCGGTGGACTAAAGTGGTTGGAACAAGATAGTGGGAGGTTTAAAACCCTTATAGAGCAACTAAACTTGGTAGACATGGAAACTCAGAATGGTATATTTACATGGTCAGGAAGAGCAGGAGACATCGGCATGGCTGCCATTTGGACTTAACAGTAGCCAGATGCCCTCAGCAAGCGATATGAGGCAATGAGCAAATATCATGCAAAAAGAAGCGGGATGGGATCAGCCCATAGAATTACATTTTGAATCCGGGCGGTCCGACTAAAATCCCTTTAGATTGAAAATTAAGCTCACCCACCCAATTTCCTCCAACTAGCCCAAACCTAGTGGGACCAAGCTGAAACAGATCATGGCACTCACATGGCCTAAATTCAGCAATCTTGCCATTGCAGTGGCGCCACAACTTTGGAGATATCTTCCCTTAGGAAAGCGGAAACGAGACTCAACTAGAGGGACCAGCCGGTGCACCTTCATCCACGAGGCCGAGAATCAAAGTCTGGTGCAGGAAGAGGAAAAACTCATGGATGCCTTAAAATCTGCAAGGAACAAGAGGAGATATTATGGAGGAAAAATTCCGAGGTTGATGGCTCAAAGGAGGCAATACAAAATTCGACAAAGCAATGGTGCAGAAGGCGTGCTCCCATCCACTTTACAACTGGAGGGCGACCAAGGAACCCCAATAAGGGACCATGATCAAATAGCAGAAGCTCTTAACTCCTTCTATCAAGATCTTCTCACGGAGATATGCCTATAGGAGGCAATGATTCAAAAGTAACCCCGTCACATTCAGGGTTAATTAGCTCCGATAGTGAGGAGCTGCCGCGCTAAGACCTATCACTCATGTGGGGTGGACTTTAGGTAATGAAAGTGCCGGAGTATTAAAACACCCGGGGCGGACGGTTACAATGGACTTTTCCACCTTTGGGACATAATCAGGAGATGTTTGGTGGGTTGTAGAGAATCCCGCGAACATGCAGGCGGGGTTGTCCTTTGCTCTAAATGCAACCTTCGACCTCTCTCATCCCTAAGGAGGAAGGGTCACACATCCGGCTTGATTCAGGACCTATCTCTTTGTATGTCATTTCCAAGATAGTACTAAAATTCTGTTGCCAACCGACTCAAGCCAATCCTACCATTCATCATCTCAAATGGCGATTGGTACGTGTATAGGGAAGGAAAATCATGGATGGCGTCATTACATTACAGTAGGGTTTGTTCACTCAAAAGCTTGATACACGGGGATGCTCATTAAGCTTGATCTATCAAAAACTTTCGACAGATTGGTATAAACAGGTCTTGGGTCCTTTGGCTTCCTCTAGCAGGTTGGGTGGGCTGGATTCTTGCCTTACTACTCAGCTCATTTTTTTCTCCATTCTTGTTAGTAAACCTCCCTCTGGGCCTTTCCACTCTTCTGAGGCATCAGGCCAGGCGACCCCTTTTCCCCTTTTCTGCTGTATCATGGAAGAAGACACCGACCACTACCTCAGCGGCGGTCTGGGAAGGCTCTCTCTGGAGGCTTCCACTCCCGGCCTGCCAGGTGCCCTCATACGATTGGGATTGTTGATGATACTCTTCTCATGATCACTCCCATGGTCAAATATGCAACCAAGCTCAAATCAATTCTCTCGACTACCGGTTAACATAGGGTGTGCTTCTCCAATGGGACAGGTCAAAGCTCTTGCTGTCATGAGTCCAGATTCGAGTCCACCTCTCTTTTTCTAGGCATGGCAGAGCTCCCCACCTCCCACCTAGCGGGTATCCCACCTCTTTCACATTGAGTGTGAGAATCCTCTCTTAGGACGATCTTGCTCCTCTCCTTAGAAATCGGTTGAAACAATTGGACCTTTAGACCCTTCAATATTGCTGCCAGATTGGTTCTCCTCAAGTCTGTCCTGCAAGCTCTACCCACATATCTCTTCTTGCCTTATTAGAGTGTATTTCAGTCAGTAAAGCCATAAGGAGTATCCAATGTAATTTCTTGTGGAAGGGACATCACAGTAATAAGAAATGGGCTCTTGTTGGTTGGGAGAAGCTTGGCAAACCCAAGCAGCGTGGAGGGCTGGGAATCCAGGACCCGGGGAAGATGAACAAAATAATGGGGGCCAAAATATGGTGGAAATAGCTTAAACATAAAGAATATAGGCGCTCAGAAGAAAAATTATGCACCTAACCGCAGCTAATCTGACTAATGATTCAATGAGCAGTGCCGAGGATCTAACATTTTGAACGACTGGAGGAACCACTAGTTTGCTTGACATGCCTTTTGGGAGATGGGAATGGTGATACTTGCCTCATTTTGGAATGACTCATGGCAACAGCTACCCCACCTCGAGGATATGGAAAGCCTAAATCCCTACAAGCTCAGGCTACAGCAAAACATTTCTATTAGGGTTAAGTATTTATGGCTTCCAACTCAAGAAAGACATCCCTAAAGACAATGGAAAACCAACTCAATAAACCTGCAAATCAGAGAAAATCTTGATCTTAAACCATGGCAAGAGTGCCTGCATTCCAGAAAAAATCCCTGCCAGAGAAGGATCGGACATCCTCCACTGGGGTCACACCACATCAGGTACTTTCTCAGTCAAGGAAGCCTACTACCTACAAGAAAATCTCCCAGGCCAAGACCCTGATTCAATCTGGAGTAAGGTTTGGCTGACCTTTTCATATGGCCATTCTTTGCTGGCTCATTAAAACCCCTTTATCCTAACATGGGACAACCTCCTTGAAAGAGGCTTCAGGACAGCAGGGAACCATGGAACACCTCCTCAACACCTATCATTCTGAACCTTGATTTGGGATTGGGGCTGAAGCTATCTGCAGGCGCTCTAAAGAAAACCCCTTGGCCGACATTCGGGAGACCCTTGTTAATTGGGATGTTGTCTCCTTCCACAATCCAATTCTCAGCATATATTTAGCTAACTCCAGGTTTGATCCTCACGGGCATTATGAAGAAATAAATGAAATAATCTTCAATTCTAATCAGTCCCTCCTTGACATGGATTAGGGTGATAAGATTGTCGGAAAGCGTTCTCGACACACACAGCTAAAGAGACTTATCCCAGTGTAAGCCCGAGGAGAAAAGTATAATCGAAGGATGGAACTTGCCTCCAAATATGCACACTTAGGGGAAAGCCACTCTCAAGCAAGCCATAAGTCCATCGGCTTGGTCTCCACCGCCTCCTGGATTCCTCAAGCTTAACTCCGATGGGGCCTCTAGGGGCAACCAAGGCTGACCAGTCCTAGGGCGATCCTGCCTGGGCAGAGATAACCCATCTAATTGCCGAGGGTTTTGGGTGAGAAACACCAACAACATTACAGGAACTCTCAGGCTGGTAGGGAATCCAAATGGCGATTACCAAAATCTTTATTTCACGACTAATTTTTGAAGGGACTCGTGGTGTTCAACAGCAGTCATGGCTGGCCAGCCAGCCTAGTTGGAGACTCTCTGGTCTCCTGGAAGACTTCAAGGACCTCATCAACCCTAACCTTATCCTCATCCCCTCTCATGTGAGGCGTGAAGTTAACAAGGTTGCGGATCATCTAGCAAACATAGTAATTGATGCCAAGGAGGATCTCATTTATTGGCAAGCTACTACTTCGGCAGATACTGAACTCTCTAACCAGTGCATATTCTTGGTTAGTAGAGACTTTCAGGCCCCGTATTGGGTGACAGGTGGCGAAGGCGCGCCGACTGGCCTCGCACTAGGCCGGATATTAAATGCTCGAGGCAGTCCTTTATAAACACCCATTACGGATGTTGTCCAGCCATTACAGCTCTGCAATTGATGGACTCCTCCCGCGAGCGAGGGTTTATGAACTTGGCAAGGGTAAGTTAAATGCGGTCATGGGAATTTTCATTTTGATTATTTGTTCCACATGCTCACGTTGGCTGCCTTTCTACGTGTATAGGTGTTTGGTGTTTTGTTTTTCTGCTCCGGTTCAAACTGCACTCCTGGCCCTCGTGCCATCCTTGAGTGGAGATTTAAGACTGATCCCTCCGCTGTGCTCTTCTTGGCTTCCGCCCTGCGTCTGGCTAGCGTGTGTTTTCCTTGGAGGCTCTGCAGCATGACTAGGAAGTGCAGTGCGCCTAGGCGAAATTACGCGAAATGCAGCTCACAAAGGAGCGATGTATTGCCGAGGGAGAACAGAGGATCGGCTATAGCTTCCTCTGTTGAAGAGGAGCTACATAAAGGAGAGAGCAGCTCCGGACATTGCTGAGAAGGAAATTAATCATGGAACCATGGATACTGTCATGTTGGAGGGAAGCAACGAGCAGCTGTACCCGGCTTGCATTGTTGTGGAGGACCCGACTCTGGCGGATTTCCCGACTTTGGAGGCCCCTTGCGACACAGGGCGGTCTGGCAGGGGTGAAGGAAATCTCAATCTGGGCTTGGACGACAATCCTCCTGGTTGCATTGTAGAATAAATTCCTTGGCAGGACCTGGATGCTAAGGCTGATGCTGAAGGTGCGACGGGAAAGGAAGGGTGGCGGGACCGTGAAGAAGCATGTGAAGATGAAGGCGATGACTGCGTGGATCTCTAAAGTGAGGGCGGCATGGTGTTTCGAGGCCACATGGCTGACGTGGAGTTTCGTGCCCACATCATGGGCTAGTGACTGGATGAGTTTCTGGATATCTTCCCTTTTGGTCGAGCACGACAATCTTTCGCCTTCACGGCAAGCTTCACGTGGAAGACTAAAGCAGGCGATAGGTCACCATTCCCCTAGGTTTTCATGATGCTATGGCTTTTTAGTTTTATGCTTATGTTTATGTTAATCTAGACTCAAGGCACCTAGCCTAGTTTCCCTCTGGTAGGGCAGGTGCCATTAGTTCTGATTGTTCCTAATATATACCTATCTTTGGTTTCGGTTTAAATGACATTTGGTTTCTATACGGACTATGTACACTATTCTGATTTTTAATAATATATAATAGCAGGCTCCTCCCAACACCTTTAATAAAAAAATATGAGTTACTATACACTAATTTAAATTAATAATTTAATTTATAGATTACACAGATATCACTACATTATTAATGTATCATTAATGTTTAATTATATTAATAATGTATTCATCATTCATTCGATGTATAATTGATGTATTAATACATTATTAATCTAATAATAGTTCAATATGTTACATAATAAATTAATGTATTAGTACTTTAATTTATACATTGTAATAATATTATTACTAAAGTCAATGCACTACTGGCACATTAATGTATTACTTTATTCTTGTATAGTGGCACAGTAATGTATTAATAAAAGCATTTAATGTATTATTTTATTATATATTTTTACTTTATATAGTATTAGGTAATACATTGCATCATTAATTTATCAATTAATTAATTAATACATTTACATCCTTAATTTATCAATTGATTAATATTTTACATTACACATAATGTAAATTAATGCTTTTAATTTATACATTACGTTTATACATTATTATTATATGTGCATTAGTGTAATACATTGAATAAATCATTAATTTTGTATCATTACATTCATATAATGCATTAATTGTATTTGCTTTAACAATGTATTAATTAATGGTATATCAATGTATTAATTAATTCATCCATTACTGTCATTAATCTATAAATTAATTAATACTCTATCTTTTACGTTGATGTAGATTCATGCTTTCAGAGATTTATAAGTGGGGGTGCATATTGCATTAGAGTAATACATTAATATATTAATGCACCATTTATTTACATACATCATTTACGTTAATATAATGCATTAATGGTATATATTATTACGTTAATAGTCTTTAATATATTGCATTAATTGTATACGTTGTTTAGTTTGTGTACTAATGTTAATACAATTTCTTAATAAAATGTTTATTTGGTAATGTAGGATTTTGTATCTATTAAGTATTTTGTGTGTTTTCTTATTGCTTTGTTATTGTGTTATTTGTTTTATTAATGTTTTTTTTTTTTTTTTTTTTTTTTTTTTTTTTTTTTTTTTTTTTTTTTTTTTTTTTTTTTTTTTTTTTTTTTGTTATTATTTTCTTATTAATGCATGTAATGCTTTATTATTAGTGAGTCAGGTGGGGCGTGGGATGTTGAGACAGGTGTGCAACTCTCCCAAGTGTTGGAGGTCTTGGTCAGGCCTTGCTAGGTCTTGGGATGGATATTTAATAATCTTTACTGTCTTAAGAAACATTGTATACTGTTGTATATAGTGAGAACTTTCCATTGGAAAATGCTTATTGGTAATATATTATTGTGCTAGCTTTGTAATGTTTTGTTGTTGCTATTTTATTTTTTGCTTGCTAAATTTATTTTATAATCTATAAATTAATTTTTGATGATATATATATATATATATATATATATATATATATATATATATATATATATTATTTTCTATTTTATAAATAATTGTTATTTAATTTTATTAAATTATTGATAATGAATTGATAATTAATCATTTAATTGTGTGGAAATTAATAAATATTAATTTCTAATTTCTAATTAATTAATTTTTATTAATTAAATAATAGTATTATTATTTAATAATTATAAATAAATAATTATTAATTCATTATTATTAAATTCTTTCTTAATAATTTAGGTATTATTTAATTTTTTTAAATAATTTATTAATAAATTATTATATATTTTTTAGGTATTATTTTAATAAAATTATTTTAATTAATAATAATACTAATTAAAAAATTAATAATTTTATTTTCAAATTTTTTTTTTTTTTTTTTTTTTTTTTTTTTTTTTTTTTTTTATTTTAAATGTATAAATGTGTTCATGGTTGTAGCTATGCATGTCGGTCGTCAATTAGCAACAACCACATTAAGTAAAAGTGGTTGATATATAAGTGGATCGGTCATTTTAATTAAAAAGTGGAAAATGGCGCCAATCCAAGTATATCAACCACATTTTGCACTTAATGTAGTTTGTTGCTCAAATATGTTAATACACTGAACCACCTCTACAGGTTTCCATATTCTACGTTTTTCTCACTCATTAATATATTGATTTTTTTTTATGTATTATTTTCTTATTAATACATGTAATGCTTTATTATTATTATTAACTTTATTAATATCTTTGTTATTTACTATTTTATTTTTGCTAAATTTATTTATAATATATAAATTAATTTTTTGATTGTTGATATATATATTAATAATTTTATTTTAAATAATAATTTAGTAATTATTAAATACTATTTAATTTTTACATTTAAAATGTATAAATATGTTCATGGTTGTAGCTATGCATGTCGGTCGTCAACTAGAAACAACCACATTAAGTAAAAAGTGGTTGATATACGTCGATCGACGTCATTAATTAAAAAAAGTGGAAAATGGCGCCAATCGACGTATATCAACCACATTTTACTTAGTGTGGTTGTTGCTAGTTATGAATATGTTAATACACTGAACCACCTCTACAGAGTTTCATATTCTACATTTTTTCTCACTGTAACCAAACTCCAATCTGAATTCAATTCTTTCCATTGCTCAAAAAATATAGGATATGAAGTTGAAACATGAAAGGAATAGTCAAATGCAACCATTTAACCTACATCTATTTTATTTTATTTTTGTTTTTTTTAATATTTTTTATATTTTATTTTTTTTAATAAAATCGTTAACCTTTATAAAGTATGAGCTTGATTTAGATTATTGATTATAAGTATTAACATTAAAAAAAAATCATGATTTGATTTTATTAAATTAATAAAATCGTCAACCTTTTTAAAAAATTAGGTTTACAAATTGTAAACTGGTTTTTAGGTTTACAATTACTTAAAATCGTTTTAGGTTTACAATTAGGTTTAAAATTTCATGCGACCTATTGGATTTATGTGAATTATTGAAATAATTGTTGTGTTTAGGTCGCAAAAACCTACAATTCAATTCAGATGGAGTTTTAACAGACAATTCAAAACCACTAGATTTTCTGTATTACTATATGCGAGCTATTTACAATTTGCAATTAGGTTTAAAATTTAGTTCCTCAGTCGCTCAGCTCGACCCTGCGTGTCATTCACTCTTTTTCGATGGCTGCACTATCCCACCCTAATCTCCGGGCTCCTCCTGGTACCTCTGCAGCCCAGAACCCACCCCCCTCGTGCGACCGACCTCATATGGATCACTCCTCTCCGGACATAATCCACGACGAGAAACTCAAAGACAAGTTGTCCATCCTCCATGGCTTAGTCTTCGAACTTCGCCGGGGGGTGGAGGACTTACAGTTCCGCTTAG
>SNQJ01S0202524.1:3912-16756 GCA_010110895.2 Picea sitchensis | reverse complement strand
AAGTTAATTATGGGTAAAGTAGCTGCAAAAAGAATGTGGGTTATCCTTAGAAGAAGGAAAAGGGGTAAAACAGTTACAAGATTTCCTCTAAAGGAAGGAACTTGGGAAGTATAAATAAGATATCAAGAGACTCTCATTAGCACATATCGAACACATTTAATATCTATCTTGTGAAAGGTTTTTGGTGGGAATTTTATTGACAAATATGAGGCGGCTTCAATTTGAGGCGGTGAAAGAGGAGTGATGGAAAATTTTAGTGATTGCATAGGAGAGCGAAGGTTTTGTGAAAAAACATGATTTAGTTGATCCCCATAGGTCAGACTATCAATTTCCCGTGAGTCACCCCCGCAAGTTGCTTAGGGCTCGTCACGCAAGACCCCTCTAGAAAATCGACATATCCCACAAGGAAAAGTCAAATCTAAAGGGTGATGGTTGTATCATGTTACAGAAGCTAAGGAGAGTCTGCATGCATATGTGACAATGTCCAGGTACAACAAAATCATCTACAGAAGAAATAGGCATGTTTATATGGTTGTTTGAAGTTGGATCTTTGTGATTTCTTGAGGTATGGTCATGTGAGGTTGAGTATATTCCCTTGAGGTACTATTGGTTGTATGGAACATTTTGTATGATCCATATCTGCAGAGGCACATTGTTGGTGCACTTGTTGTTTGTACTTGGAACACATTCTTGGGTATTTTGTTGAGGCATATCTTGTGTCATAAGGTACATGCTTGAGAGGCATGTCTTGTTGATGCATGGTACATCTTGGTTGATGCATAGTACATCTTGGCTATATTGGTATCTTGGTTTCTGGTTTGGTTACATGGTGATGATACCATATACTTGAGGCATATACTTGGTATATGATCTTGGTTGATTATGATACATGCTTGAGATTTGGTTTATACATTGATACATGATATGGTACAGGATTGATACATGATATGGTACATGATTGATACATGATATGGTATACGTTTGGTGCATGGTTGATCCACTTGTTGTTGTACAAGTGTTGGTGCATGGTTGGTGCACTTGTTGTTGGTATATGCTTTGGTGCATGGTTGAGACACATATCTTGTGATGGTATGTCGGTGATCTTGGTACATGATTGGTAGAGGCATGTGTTGGTGATGTTGGGCATATAGTTTTGAAGATTCCTTGGTGTATGATACATGTGAGAGGATTTGGTTGGGTATCGGTGACAATGAAAGGTTGGACAATGACAAGTTGATGTGACAGGTTGGAAATAGTGACAGGTTGACAAGTTATAGGTTGATGTGATAGTGACAGTGGTAGTGATTGTGGTAGTGACAGTTAGTCTACACTTATACTTCATGGAAACAGGACAGGGAAAGGAAAGGGGGTTGTAGCCTCCTTTTGGTTGGTGTCAGAGAACTCGGGGAGTTGGATATTCTTTCAGGTTGGAGCCTGAGAATTAGGGGGTTGTATCCTCCTTCTAGTTGGAGCTGAAGAATCAAGGAGTTGGAGATTCCTTCATTTTGGAGCCTAAGAATCAAGGGGTTGGAGCCTCCTTCTAGTTGGAGCTAGAGAATTCAAGGAGTTGTAGATTCCTTTAGGTTAGATCCTGTAATAGGGGTTTGTATCCTCCTTCCAATTGCAGATAGAGAATTGGGAAGTTGGTGCTTCCAATGAATTTATTATTTGATATATAAGAAAGCATTATGTGGTTTTCTCCCATTTGGGTTTCCACGTAAATTCTGTTGTACTATGTATTTGATGCGATGTTTTTGATGTGATGCTCTTATGTTTATATGCTCATGATATACTGATGATATATTGTTGATAAATTTGATATATATATATAGTGTGGTTAAAAAGTGGTAAAAGTGCTCAGTATTCAACCCCCCCGCCCGCCCTCTCAGTATTCCAACATTCAGGAAACACATCTTTGTATTCTCTCAGTATAGGATGACCTTATAGGCTTGGTTTATGGACCTCAACCGAGTTTGGTACTTGTATTACATACAAGGGACATCCTTTCCTACAATACTTCTTCATTTGAAGGGTTGATATTTGTCTCATTGAGACGGGCTTTTGAATTCCTTGTAGGGTCCTTTTATTCCCTTTCTCATCTTCACACTCTAATTTTTTTTTATAACAGTGTAACTTGGCTTTGTTGGAAGCCAACCATTCCATACCAATCAACATGTCATAAGACCCCAAGGGAAGTATGTTCCGGGTTGCTTGGGTAGAAAACCCATTCATAATGAATTGGCATGTTTTTATGACCTTTGTTACCTTTCTTTTTGTTCCAGTGGCTACCTGCACCAGCCATGGTTTAGCATGTTTTACTTGTAATTTACATTTCTCAACAATTTGAGGAGAAGCATAACTCAAATTATAACTAGGGTCAATTAGAATAGAAACAAAATGGTTGGTTATCTTACCTTCCATTTCCACCACTAAGGCTTGGTGGTAGGCTTATCTATTATCCAAGGTTGCATGAATTTTTGGTACACTCCTAGACACATCATCAATTGTGGTAGCCTATTGGACATTGTAGACTCTCCCACTATCTGGAAGCCTATGAGGGAAGTCCCTCAATAGATTTTGTTCTCCACAACCCCAAAATTTCAATGGCTCTTTCTGTGTACTCTTAGTCCTTCTCGAGGATGATCCAAAGGTTTTGTTTCCACACTTAGATGGAAAGTTTTGTTGATTCACACTTTTAGTGGGAAGGCTCATCCTAGAATTCTTCCCATAATTCTTAAACCTTGAGGGTTTAATCCCCTTCTTCTTGAATCCCATTTACATTTCTTCTTCCAGTCCTTGGGATATTATGCCTTGTGGTTGACTTGTTCATAACAATACCCATCTTTCCTAATGGCATCTTCCAAGTTCTTAGGTTCATCAAACTCAATTATGTTTTGGAAATATTGAGGAAACCCACTAAGGAATCATTGCATCTTCATCTTTTCTTCCTTTATATAGGGCACATACCTCAGTATCTCTAAAAACTTGTTGATGTATTCATCTATGGTGAGTTTTCCTAGTTTGAGTTCATAGAATTCCTTAATCCTTTCGTCATAGTACCTTTCAGACATGTACTTTTTCTTGAAGTATTTTTCAAATTTTCCCCAAGACAACTCCTTCTCATGGATTCCCTTTAAATTTCTAAGATCCTCCCACTAGATAGAGGCCTTTCCATTCATTTTAAATATAGTTATTTGGGCTTTCAAGTTTTCAAAGTAGCTATGAACTATGAAGTATTTCTTCAGGATAAGTATTCAAGCTTCTAATTTTTCCCCCTTTTTGATTTCCCCATCAAAAGTGGGTGTCTTGGATTTCTTAAATTCTTTAGGATCACCACCCTTGGAGTGCTTCCTCTTCTTTCTTTTCCTCTGAGAAATCGAACTAGTCTCACTATTGGATAGTTCCTTGGATATTTATACCCCTTCACTAGAGGAATCTTCAAATGAGTCTTGGGTTTTGACATGCCTCTTGGCTCCATGTCGGGCCTTCTTGGGAGTTCTTATTCTTGCATTATTTCATCCAAGACCATGCCTATGTATCTCAGGAAGACTCTAGGTTTTCTTAGGCCAGTGTTTGTTCACATTATTGGTTGCTAGTCCATGTTGTAACTGTCTTTGTATTACTAATAGACTTTGCAGTAGGACTGCATTTAATTCAGTCTATTTTTCCTACTTTTTCATCAACCTGTCATATCAACCTTAAAGCTCTGCAACTCGGCCATGAGACTTCTCACAGTCTCTACTAGATTTGTAGGGGTTTCTACCACTCTCCTTTGATCGGATTCTTCTTATTTTTTATGGGATCTATCTCCCCATTCATGGTGTGTCAAAATCCTTTCACTTATATCTTGTATAGAAGGTCACTAATTGGTCAAGTGTTGATGATCAACAATTTTCCATTAGTTAATTATCCACCATCTCATAAACAACATAGGCTATTTTTATAAAATAAAATAGCTTCATCATTAAACATACAACAACATCGTACAATTCATTTTTTTATTCATGTAAGAGTAGTGTACAGTCTCATCCCTTTTTTAGTAATAAGGTTTAAAATAAATCTTCATGGATAATAATGCAGAGGCATTATTAGTCTTGAGATTTCAGGTGTTAATTGTTTGCATAGTGAAATTCATCGATTTCATATGTTGGGTAAAACAGTGACTCATGAACCGTCAGATCAAATTCAATATCCATCGTTGGATCTTCACATCCATGGTCAAATCCTCTGTGGTTAAGTTATAATAGTGATCGTTGATCACAATCGATTCAATGATCTTCATCATTATATAATGTGGAAACATAGCCATGGATCGTATGTAAGGATCAAGGGTTCATATTAAAAGTCTCCACTCAAGTCGCGAGTTAATAGAAGGCTACATCATGCTGGTGGTTTTTGTTGACACTCGGGAATTTCTTTGGGTTGTATCAAAGAAAACCCTGAGGTAATTGTTTCAACCAACTTTAAATTGTATTCTAACCTATACAACCAGAGAGGGCTCTCTCAGATGTCTAATGACTGGGAATAACTCAAAGGATTCATTAGTAAATTCACATAGGTTAGATTCTGCAATAGGACAAGTTTTTTTTTTGTTTTTAAAAGGGTTGGTAGGACAAACAAGGAAAAGGTGCCATTGGACCATGGATTCAACGCCTGAATTTCAATGTTTTTACAGTCAACAGCTAGTTGGTTTATTTCTATATATTTGAGGAAAAATAGGTGATATGCTCAGCAAATAAATGATATGAAATGGGATATGGAAAGGAGAAGAAATCCCACTACACTACAAGCCTCAATCAAAGGATGAATCTCCAATGCAGCTTTAGAAGAAAGGACACAAAGATTAATTACTAAATAGAGCATCAAATGAATTAAAACCATTAAAACATAACAAGCATCATCAATGTGAAAGGAGAATCAAACATGGATGAATTCCTACCACTCAATCTCAGACAATTCTAGCAGAAAAACATAATCATGGAAATGATATACAAGAAATACATACTGAACATAAACACTGTGATGAATCTCAAATTTCAAAAAAAAGAAACTTTTGCATTAACTTCGAAGAAATAAACAAGTCTTCTTACCCAAGGGCCCAACCCTTATCTACTCTTGTACCATGAAATATATAGAACTATAGGTCCTTTCCAGCTCACCATTTCGAACTCCAACCCCTTTCCCAAAATAGAAATAGTTACAAACAGAAAATGACATGTTTTAACTGATTTCCTGCTTTTTAGGAGGTGAAATTCTGAAAAATAGGCTTCAAAACGCCACTTCCAATTCTCAAACTGTAACAGTTGTGTAACATATGAGAACATTTTTTTTAGGTAAGCTCGTTTTAAATAAAAACCTCTCTCGGTTTCTTGAAATTCATCTCCAATTGGACAGAATATGTGTCGTAAAAACATGTCTCAAGCAGAATATCATGAAAACTAAAAAATGGGGTTCAAAAGATTCCTTCGAATCTCCCAATCCGTGACACCTTTTGAAAATATGAGAGAGTTTTTTATTATTTGGTTTTTCCTCGACAAAAATGTCTCGAGGGTTTTTCAAAATTCCTCTCCAGTTGGTCAAAAATTGATCTTGAAGTTGACCATTAAACCAGTCATTTACGCAGCATGCCATGTATCCTCTACACAGTAAAATCCTTTGCGTGACAAAATCCTCTAAGCGACAAAATCCCCTACGCAGAAAAACCCTCTACGTGGAAAAATCCTCTGTGCGACAAAATTCCCTACGCGACAAACTCCCCTGCGCTGCAAAACCCTCTACACGACAAAATCCTCTGTGCAACAAAACCCTCTGCACGACAAAACCCTCTGCACGGAAAAATCCTCTGCGCGACAAAACCCTCTGCATGAAAAAATCATTTGCACGACAAAATCCTTTGCACGACAAAATCCTATGCACGGTGAAATCCTCTGCGCAGTGCGCAGCAAATTTTCCAGCGCATGGTTGCAAATGGAAATGGAAATAATAAATGATAAATCTTCCTTTTGAAACCGACCCTTGGAGATGTTAGATGATGCCAGACATAAAAACAATATTGTTGCTAACAAGCATGACTTTGCAAACTGATGACAAACCTCTAACCTTAGCTATGAAAATCATGGTGCTAATAGTTGGCTCCAATGGGGATGCTATCATCCCTGTGAGGTAGCAAAGAATAGTAGATCGGGTGCCTTATCCATTAGGTTGTTCCCAAGCCATATATTGTGATTTGAAACCTGTAATATGTTTCGCCACCAACATATTTTGCAATTGAACTAAACCCAAACTAAAAATACAAACTGAAAAATGATGAAAGAAATGATTGCCATGCTGAGCTTATTAAAACTGCTACCTACACTAAGCTAATCTCTAATCTATTTGATTAAGTGAAATCAAAAATCCAGTGCAACCATGCAAGTGTCTTGTCCACGGGTTCAATTCCTTGAGTATCTTTGATCAATATTGAAAGGGAAAACCCTCTCAATGGAAACTCATCAAATTCAATATTGACCAAATTTAAAATCTTAGGTCCATTCGTTGTTTCCAAACATGTCGCAAAAGGATCTTGAAAAGAAAGAAAACCGATTTCAGGAGATTGCACAAGATTGTCATCTTGTATCAACCCTCCAACTACATTTCTGCTTCCATAAATATCAAACTGATGGCTTTCATGAAAGGGATGAAGATATGTATTAAATTGTTGCAATGAAACCCCTAATGGAAAGAAGGACATGGCTGATTTGGGAAACAACTCATCATCATCTACATTTTCAGATTCATCCTATACAAATGGCTACAATTTTGAACTGATAAAACCTTCCATATAACAAGCAACAGGGTCATCAAACACATGAGAAGATTGTTGCATTTTCTTGTCAATTTGTTCGAGTGAATCAGTGTGATTTTGCATTAGCACACATTCCTCTACTTCAATGATGATCTTAAAATTTTCTTTCAACAATTTAAATGAAGAAAAGCATAAAGGTAAAAAATGTCCTTCAGTTGATTCGATACTTTCTTCATATTCTTCTTTGTAACTGTGATATGTAGGTTGATTGCTTTCATTACACTATTGAAAAGGAACATTTTCTGATAGAGAACATGCAGTTGGTTGTTATAGGAAGTCAACATCATAATCATCATATATAGGCAAATCAACAACATCTGCAATGTCATCTAACAAGAAAAAATGTAGGACATCAACCTGCTCTTCAACAAGTTGATTTGCAAATTCATTGCCTTGACTTTCTACAAATGAATACATAAAACAATCAGCCTCATGCTTATCATGAGATGGATCAGAAGCTAAATTAGCACCTTTTTTTTCAATAAGTGGAATATATTCCTTTGCAAAATCCTCGGCATTTAAAACTTCAAGAGGACATATGATATCATTAACCCTCTGCTCAAGATTCAAATCAATTGTTTTTTGTTCATATTCACTGTCATGTTCTTTAGCATCCAACTCCTGTTTCGAATCTATTTACATGCTTGAATATTGTGTTGAATCTCTTGAGCATCATTAAACATTTGTTGTAAGGAATTAGATCTTCTTTCCATCATAAGGAAAGACAAATATGGATGAAAGGTTGTTGCATAATGGAGCATGGCAGCAACTTCAGTGGGTTGAATTTCTTTCGGAATCTTGCAATAATATTTGGAAAACCTTCTACTTAATGTACAAATAGTTTCACTTCTCTTCATTTTCATGGCATAGATCTTTGTAATATGTAGATCCAAAGATTTCCTCTGGCCCCAAAATTTCAAAAAGACATTCTTCAATTCCTCCCATGAGCTAATTGTCTCTGGCTACAAGTGTTTAAACCAGTCTTTGGTAACCCTTTCAAGGATTGAGAGAAGGCCCTCATACAAACATCATCATGATCAATCTCAAACAAATCTATAAAATGTTCAAAATCTTGGATGTGTTTTTCAGTTTTGATGGCATAAGGCTCTCCATCAAACACAGGTAGGTACTTATAGTGCTTTGGAGGAAACTTATGAAGGATGTGAGGTAATTTTAAAGGTATGTATCGTTGTTGAATCTTGGAGGGTGTTGGATCAAGTACATGAGGTGAGATATCAGCCTTGATTTCATGAGGCTCATCAACTTGGCTATGGTCATCACATGGCTCATATGAAATATTTTGATCAAAATTAGTGATACAATGAGGAGATATATGTACAACTTTAAGAGGATATATACAAGTGTAAGATTCTCATGATCATCATTTGAATGCAGCAAGTAAAGAAAAATTTGGTTAGCATGTTCAGGAAAGGACAAAAGGTAATTAGTAACACAAAATATTATGTCTTGGAAAAAACTCAACTTTAGGTACTTGTTTTCTCCCATGATGTCCTTTCATACCTCTTTCAATGGATCTCGTCCTCTAGTGGAGTCTCTGAATCACATTTGAAGCTTGATTGGAGTTGCTAGGTGGAAATGTACAACCTTCTTATGTTTGACCTCTGTCCACCATCAAAAATCAGGTCTCAACCTTGTCACTTCTCCCAGGTAAAATGAAACTTTCGTTCCCCGGCAACAACGCCAAAATGTTGACACTCGAGAATTTCTTTGGGTTGTATCAAAGAAAACCCCAAGGTAATTGTTTCAACCAAATTTAGATTGTATTGTGACCTATACAACCAGAGAGGGCTCTCTTAGATGTCTAATGACTGGTAATAACTCAAAGGATTCATCAGTAAATGCACAGAGGTCATAGTTTGCAATAGGACAGGATTGTTTTTGTTTTTAAAAGGGATGGTAGGACAACCAAGGAAAAGATACCATTGGGCCATGGAGTCAAGGCCTGAATTTCAATGTTTTTACAGTCAATAGCTAGTTGGTTTCTTTCTGTAGATTTGAGGCAAAATAGGTGTTGTGATCAGAAAATAAATGATATTAAATGGGATATGGAAAGGAGAATAAATCCCACTACACTACAAGAATCAATCAGTGGATGAATCTCTGGTGCATCTTTAGAAGAAAGGACAAAGATTAATTACTAAACAGAGCATCAAATGAAGATGAATTCTGTAAAAGTAACCATTAAAACATAACAAGCATCATCAGTGTGAAAGGAGCATCAAACATGGATGAATTCCTACCACTTACTCTCAGACAATTCTAGTAGAAAAACATAATCATGGAAATTATATACAAGAAACACATACTGAACATAAACACCGTGATGAATCTCAAATTTCAGAAAAAAGGAAACTTTTGCATTAACTTCAAAGAAATAAACAAGTCTTCTTCCCCAAGGGTCCAACCCTTCTCTACTCTTGTACCATGAAATATATAGCACTATAGGTCCTCTCCAACTCACCATTTTTAACTCCAACCCCTTTCCCAAAATAGATACAGTTACAAACAGACAATGACACGTCTTAACTGATTTCCTGCTTTTCAGAAGGTGAAATTCTTAAAAATAGGCTTCAAAACTCCACTTGTAATTCTAAAATTGCAATAGTTTTGTAACATATGAGAACGGTTTTTGTATTTAAGCTCGTTCTAAAGAAAAACCTCTCTCAGTTTATTGAAATTCATCTCCAACTGGCAGGAATACGTGTCGCAAAAACATGTCTCAAACAAGAAATCATGAAAACTAAAAAATGGGGTTCAAAGATTCCTTTGAACCTCCCAATCCGTGACACCTTTTGCAAATCTGAGAGAGTTTTTTATTATTTGGTTTGTCCTCGATAAAAACCTCTTGGTGATTTTCAAAATTCCTCTCCAGTTGGTCATAAAGTGATCTTGAAGTTGACCACTAAACCAGTCATTTATGCAGTGTGCCCTGTATCCTTTGCGCAACAAAATCCTCCGCACGACAAAATCCCCTGTGCGAAAAAACCCTCTACATGGAAAAACCCTCTACGCGGAAAAATCCTCTACACGACAAAATCCCCTACGCGACAAAATCCCATGCACGACAAAATCCTTTGCACGGCAAAACCCTCTGCGTGGAAAAATCCTCTGTGCAACAAAACTTTCTGCGCGGAAAAACCCTCTACGCGGCAAAACCCTCTATGTGGAAAAATCCTCTGCATGACAAAAACCTATATGCAGAAAAATCCTCTGTGCAACAAAATCCTCTACGCAGAAAAATCCTCTGCGCAGCGTGCAGTTGCAAATGGAAATGAAAATAATAAATGATAAAGCTTCCTTTTGAAACCGACCCTTGGAGATGTTAGATGATGCCAGGCATAAAAACGATATTGGTGCTAACAAGCATGACTTTGCAAACTACTGCCAAACCTCTAACGTTAGCTATGAAAATCACGGTGCTAATAGTTTCAGAATATCCACTAAGGGACACATGGTGGTCAATAAATCCACAGTGACACTCTTGAGGGTGGTTTTATTGCAACCCCCAACCTCCCGCTATGCTACAGGAAAATATCTCTTGGCGAATATGGTAAAGCGCTCAAAGACTTAAGTGCTTAGTTATATGGATGGGAATTATTAGGCCCTTATCAATAGGGTAGGGTAGCGTAACTTCCCACTTATAAATTTATAACAAAATTTATTTGACTCTTTCGTGAGACCTACCAAGCCAAGAGTAATTGCATGCTCTGATACCACTCTGTAACACACTCAACCCCCTAGTTAGTTTTTAATGGAATGGGGTATTCAAATTTTGTTCCCTTAATCCATATCAGAATTTCCTTTTGATAGCACCATCATCTTCCACTCGTCAAGAGATTTCCAATGATTGTAATTTTTCCAAAAACTGAGCTCTAGATTGAAAGTTATATTTTCTCGAAGTTTTTCAAACCTTCATTGGTCAACGACCAACTATTTACCATATGGAATCCACATGGCCGCTTATTTCTCATGCCCTGCGACGTGGTAGTGATACGTTAGATTTACAGCCCAATCTCTTGGCCCACCTTTCATCATCGTCGTCCTTTCTTTTATCCCATGAATCGCTCTCACTATCAAAAACAATTGACGATGATGTACCAAAGAGTACCTCCCCTAAATCCTATAGCTCTCGTCTCTCGATCTCGGTGGCTCAGAGCACACCGGTGATATCCTTTAGCACAGAGATTGTCAACCGGATCTCAATGGTCTCCATGGCTCATGGACGTGACCCCCAAGATCAACAGTGGAGGTTTCACCTTGTCCTTCGTTGATCAACGATTTATTTTAGCCCCAATTCCCTTAGTTGTTGGCAATTACTTCGCCATCATTGGCATTTATTGGTCGAACGTGACCATGCCAACCTCCCACACTTCTAACAATGTTATATCTGGATTTAATGGTCCAAATCTCCTTGTCAAATCACCGACGAGATCAACGTTACCCTCATCAGTCCTCTCCAAACCCACAACAACCAACTAATAGTTGAAAGTTGTCATCCTAAGGATACTTTGGATGCCTTGTTGGCATACCACATCATTTATGATGTCATCTTTCTCACTCCTCTTTGCAAAAGTCTCATGGATGATCGATGATGGATATTCCTCTCACCTATCGGCAAATTGATGGTTCTCGTCATGTCATCGATGCTTGTGTCAGTGGCGTTCGGGCTTCCTCTAGGTCCAACCATATTCTACCTCCGACGATGATACATCAGAGATCTATGGTCTATATTTTTCAAGGATGAACCTCAATAGATCTAACTGTCACAATTTAAAGCGAGGGCCCAAAGGGCTTCCTCGTCCATTGGGACGCACCTTCATCCCGACAACCAATCCCTTGGTGACACTTGTCACTACTTGGACATGTAGGTTTCCATGTTGGCACCCTCACATGACCATGATGTCGTCGTACTTCTTGGTCGATACACGACCTTTCCAATCTTTGAACTCCGATGAATGGCCCATATCTTCTCGAATTTTCACCTACATGTGCCAAATCCTCCTGAAATGTGACATCATCTCTGCATGGCACATGGCACATGGAACCATCATCACCTAACATGTGTCATTCACACTTCCCACAGAATATCTCCTACAAGTGCCATATCGCTATTCCATATGGAGCCTTTTTTTGTCGACACGTGGCACCATCCATGTCATCTGCTTGAATCTTTAAATAAAGATTAATAGTCTAGATCATCTGTGAGATCCCTCAGACCTTGGAAGATCAATAGTCTATGTTGCATCTCATAGCTTCCCCGTCAGAGTGTCTTTGATCAATTCCACTTTGAATAACGCTTCATGTGTTGGGTATATGTTATATTCTTTGCATGTGTGTGTGTGGGCACATCAGGTTTGACAACTGCATCTGACGATCCCTCTAGTGGTGCTCTATGTGTTGTGTGCATCGAGTGCTTCCTAGGGGGGTCCCATAGGGGCCCAGGTATGTCCCCCCCTAGTTACACACAACATTCGGCACCGGGCGATAGCCCAGGGCCGACGGGGTTCAGGGCAGTGCCCCAAAATTTATTTTTTGGGCGGATTTTGCTATTTTTAGCAGTTTTTTAAATTAATCCCAGATTAAGGGATTAGGGTTTTGGTATCTATGGAATACCTAAAAACATTGTATATATTGTATGGTGAATGGTGAAATTCGATATAATGAAAATAAGAGAGGTTTTCCCCGATTGAGGGTTTCCAGTATAAATCTTTGTGTACTATGTGTATGAGCCATTGATTAAATTTTGTTTTGCTTAAGAATCTATATGCATTGATTTACTTCATAGGTTTAAAACTTTCATGTGGTATCAGAGCTCGTTTTTGGCTTCAGAGGGACGCCTTTGTTGTTGAGGTTTTGGCTCGGTCTTGATAGATCAAGTTTATCTTGGGTCTGTGATAAACTTGGGTTTAGTGAGAGATTTTGCAGTGGGGATTCGAGTATATAAAGAGGAATGGCGAGCTCATTTAGAATCGAGATAGA
>SNQJ01S0202523.1:0-16756 GCA_010110895.2 Picea sitchensis | reverse complement strand
TTTGTGCATCAATTGGAGGAGCTTCTAGCCTAGAAGTAACATGTGACAAAAACACTCTTGTAAGGTTGGTTAAGAGGAACAAGGGAGCAAAATACATATTTCTATAAAAGGGAATGAAATCTATGTTTCTATAATCTCTAAAAACAAACCTTGAAACCAACAATATTTCGTATAGAAGAATCAATTCAAGAGTTTACAAGTTTATCACCATCAAAATAGAGTGAATGTTTCATTTGTGATGAAATTTAATTTTATTTCTAAATGTTCCATTTGCTAATTTTTGCTTGATGTTTCATTTCCAAATATTTTCTAATTTGTATGTGTGAATGTTTCATTTGATAATATTTGCCAATATTCTATTATTTCGTATATTATTTTTTCAATATTTCTTGCACGTACTAACATTCTTCCTGAAATTCTGCCAAAGTGGTGATCGGGGCAAAGGCATTGAGCGTGGAAAAGGCCCCGTTCCTAGCACCACATCGACCGAAAATGACAAATATATAAGTGATGAAGATATATTTGATTCTATAGACCCCTTCCAAATAATTGAATTGTCCCTAAGAAAAGCCAATAGGGAATTCTGGGATTTGGTCGTTGTTGGGTTGGAAACTACTCAGGATTTCAAAATGATAGTTGAATTACGCGTTAATATATAAAATTACGGGGTAAGTCATGTCATCTAACAATATCAATTTTTGGTTTGAAATTTTGTAATTTGATATATGCAATTAACACATATTTCTCATTGTAGAATTTTGTGATATCGATGAGAGGGGAAGGGGAAGGTCCTGGTAGCAGCAGTGGGACTGCAACAGTGAACCCACATGGCCACGTAGCCACCAAGATATTTTCCACCCCAAGTGTGTCGCTTGAGATCGATTCTATACCTTCTAGGGGTGATGCCACGCCCCACAACACACACCAGATTGTGCAGTTGGCACACATGATCATGGATCTGATCACTCTTTTGTTGATTGTTACCCTGGCGCTACATGTATCCAAATCACAGGAACAACCGTGGTATCATTTTTGGTCGACCAGGACATGGTTCCTCTAAAAATAGTACAGCTACCAGGTATTCAATATATGTCTTTATAGATATTCCTGTTATATAATTGTTTAAACAATCACATATCAGTGAGATTTAAATTACTAACGATGACAATGTTTTATAGGAAACAATGTGTTCTACAATAGTTTGCATGACTATGCATTAGAAATTTTTGGGTCGACCATTCGACTACGATGGAATCTACAAGATTCCAAATTGAAAAGCCTTCTTATCTCTAGACTAGTTGGTGAGTTTGGTGACTCGTTCAATAATTCGGAAGTCCTAAAAAGGACCGGAAAGAATTTGAAACATCTTAGAGAGGCATATAGGAATAAATCAGTACAGGACCCCAAGTGTGAATGCCCTTTGGTTGTCCCTGAGAGGGAGTGGAAAGAAATTATTCTCTATGCAAGAGAATTAGCGATGAAAGCACTAGGGAAGAAACCACCTGGCCCTGGAAGGTAAGAGGTGTTTTCAATTTACTATGATGGTCTTTTGTTTACTTTACGAGGAACAAAATGAATATCTAACATATTTCAAAATATTGCGTAGACTCCAAGACACTTCCAAGGCAACAAAGGCAAGATAAGAAAAACATGGCCAACATAAACTGGGCCAAGGTGGTTACAGGAGATTGAAGGCATGGGTTGTAAGTGCCTAAACATTTTACTTTTTTTTTATCATCGTCACAAAATATGTAATTCATTGCAGCTAGTGACTAATGATTTTCATATTGCTCAATGAAGGGGGATTTGTTCAACGAGAAAGCCACAGAACAAGATCTAAAGGCCGATTTCATGCAGGGTTTTGATGGTGTGGTGGCACGACGAAGAACCTTGGGGAAATCGCCATGTGTCTCTTTGGAGGACATGGTAAATAAAATGAAATTAAAACTTGTCGATTAGTTTTTACTCATTCATTACTTGTAATGTAAAATATTTTTTTTATTCATTTAAAATGTAAAATAATGTGTGTCTTTTCCATTACTCATTGATTAATTGTAATGTAAAATATTTTTTATTCATTTAAATGTAAAATAATGTGTCTTTTCCACACTCGCAAGAGAGTAACAATGCTAACAATTCTCCCGATGTACCCAATGAACCACATCCCTACCCCCATATTGATTCAAGTGTTAAAGCACCAAGCAAGCATATGTAGTATGTACATTTTAATGTTTTTTCATTTTCAATGAGTATTAATATTTAGGATATATTATGTAACAAATAATTATATTGTTTCATAAGGAAGAGTGTGTAGATGCTAATCGAGAGTGGAGATCAACAAGCACGTAAACAACAATGCCACCACCAACATTGTTTCTAACAAGACCGCTAACTGCTATGCATAAAACATTCTAATTAAATTTGTATTAATTATATTTCCTTAGGAACAGTGAATAACAATATCACTTGATTTTTTGTCATGTTGTTGTTAACTCTCAAAATGAAACCGTCCTTTCGTTTGAGTTTTGGGTGGATATCATAGCTTTAGGTAGCATCTTCAAGTCATTTTGAGTTTTTACAAATTGTGAGAAAAATTTTGGCTTTTGGTGTGTCTTAGGGAAAAAATTGATCCATAAAGTCTTCTCTTTCAAAAATGTAATTTTATCACGTTTTAACGTGAGCCAAGATTTCATTGTGGGAAAGCGCTCACTTCTCACCGCCTAAAGAGATCACTTCATCAGCTACGCGACTGCTGGAAAGTGACAAGTAATTGCGCTGTTTTGAAAAATCACTTCTGCCATGGCAAGTACACGCCAAATACTAAGGATGGTCTTCATTAAATTATGTGCCATGGAAAGTACATACTTTCCGCGGCTAACAGGGATTTCTTCACGTGCAGTCGCATCACGTGCTGAAAGTGGCAAAGTTTTAGCTAAGAGGCAATTTCCAACGACCGCTGTCGGTGATGAAACTGAATCACGTGCGGCGCGATATCCATGTATGATGCAAATCACACCGGATCACTCCCACGCCGTAATAAAATCCGAGGCATGCGTTGATAGAAGTGGGCAATCATGGAAACTAAAACTTGCATGTCAAGATATGACGAACTCCTGAATTCGCTCCAAATCCACGCCGATATTCATCGGCATCCAAAATGGCGGTGCTCAGACCAAGACAGAAGTACAGGAGGCAAAAATCGGTCCCCGACGCCATAAAATCAACAGAGGGTCTTCATATCACAAAACGCTACTAAAACGCCGTTAGAAAGCCATTTAATTTAAAACAGAGCCAAAGTTGGGACTACTTTCAACAGCGCCGAACCCCGACCCAACTGACAATTACATTGGTTATAGTTACTAAGTTTCATGAGCTGCAGGATGGCAATAAAATGCAGTGGCGTTTTACTCAAAAGAGAATTGAACAATTTATCCTTTTTTTAATCACATCCCAAGGTTCAGAGGTATTTTTCAAATGCGGGTTGCATGGAATTCGTAGAAAGATTTATGTAAGTTGGTCTCACTGTGCCATCAGCCGAATCTTTCTGCCAAGACGATGATGGCAAATGGAAGCTCACATCGCTCTCATTGAAATCAAGGTCGACGAGGCTATCATTGCAGCAACTACAGGATTACCGACAACTGGTCAAAGATGGTTTTTAAGACCACTGCTCCTAAAATTTGGATTTCAGGGTCTACTTGAAGGATGGGTACAAAAACAAAGCATTGACAAAGGGTATGCTTGTTTCATATTTGGATGAAGAGTGGCGAGATTTATTCAAAGGCATTCAACTATATGTTACAACAGAGGGAGATATGACAAATTGATGATGTATCACTTTAAACTCTTTGATCACTTCACAGGAAAGACCCCCATCAATTTGCCTTATATTTCTTACACTTTGACTAAGGTATGCAAGAGAATTAGAGCTCAACCTTTGAGCATGAAATCCACTCTCTATCACCAAGGCCTCATTAAATTGATTCTCCCCAAGAGTTGAAACAACAGGGGATGACATGGGAGCACTTTCTGTTCTAGGAAGGTTTTGAAACACAAAACCAAATTGCAAATGAACAGGGGAAGAGCTCAAAGAAACAATCATCTCCTCAGAGAAGCTCAAGAAGAAGAAGAGCCTTGTCGTGACCTTCGTGATGATGTATCTAAATTGAAACCTCACGCTTGAAGAGGAAATTGAATTTCGAGTAGACCACTGAGCAGTCTATACAGCAGGACTCACGACACCCTACACAACAGAGTACAAGTAAGAACATCCTCAATTTACCTTAATCAGATTCAGAATCTGAGCAGAAATCGCTGCCCTCGCCATCCGCAGTTCCCATCAATCATTGAATGTGCTCAATCCACGACTTTCACCATACGTGAGCGTAGGAGAATCATCCAAAAAACTTGCCAAATAAAGCCCAGAGAATCAAACACCTCAAGAGGTAATTGCTCAACAGGAAGTCTTAGATGGGTGATTAAAGATAGATATAAAAGGTTATCCAACAACTTTGCCAAGACAAACGCAGCATTTGAAAGACTCGCTGCTGAGACTGTCAGAGAGAATAAAAAGAAGGCTAAACTCGCCAAAGATTGCAACAACCTGCGTTGTCTTACCAAGCGCCTCAAAAAAGCAGATCAGGGGGTTGAAACAAAAGTTGAAACAAAGGCCTCATCCGTGACTCGCAAGTTCTTGCCTTCAAAGTGGCAACAATATGCAAGGTGAGTACCAACAAAGTTAATCGATTGCTTGAAATAAATTTGGTGCCAAGGCTCTTTTTGGCGCAGACTATCTGGACTTTCAAATGATACTATTTTCGACATCTGCTAGTCAGGTGGAAAGTTTTGATAGCTTTCAACAGCTAACTTGTGAAAGTTTCAAACGGTTGCTTTGTTGAAAGCTCTGCAACCAGGCTTTGAGGACGAAATCGCAACAGTTTATTTTCGACTTGTTTTGAAGATATGCCAACGCATCAATGGACCATTAAATTGCATGCAAGAAGTTCAACCTTAGGGATTCGAGGGATTTTGGTTACACATCAAAAACTACTTCCCAAAACTCGGCCATGAATATTGGGGAAATGGAACAACCACACACAGGTGTCACGCTGCCATCACTACATCGCAAATGCTGGAAGATGGAGGAAGCAAATGATGATATTTTGTATGCTGAAGATAATTCGAACACTCGGTTCTGTTATTGAAGACTTTAATTTCATAGTTGTTTAAGAAGAATAGAACTGTTTTTATTAAAATGACGTATCCATTTTTAGGATCAGGTAAATGTTTGTAAGGGCTATAAATGCCTTTTTTGATATCAAACAATGGTTCGGTTTTGGATAGAAGATTAGCTATTGTTCTCAGACTTATATGTTAATACACATCACAGGTTCCTTTCAATTTTGACTGTCAGCCTTCCACATTCCTTCTCAAGATTATTATATGTGTTGTCAAGCTTTGAATGGTTGTTATCCCATTGTTTAGCCTCAGCCCGATAATAAGTCTTTTGATTGTCTCTAGACCCTACATTGTACTGGTTAAGTTACAATCCGCTTCTCCAAAATTCACTTTTAAATCTATTTTGTCGATTAATCAATCTTTGAGAGCACCGTCCATTTGTTTATCATTTCATGTTTGAATGCCATAAGCTGTATTGAGTTGTCCATTGATCCACCTTTATAAAATAAAACATTTATTTCTTAAGTTACCAAGCACCTTTGGTCCGCAACCACAAAGGTTTCTTGGAGTGATAACAAATTGGCGCCGCTGTCAGGGAGAGGAGATTAGCTTCAAATATTCCCTAGGAGATGTCATAGTTCCAAATTTTGATGATAGACAAAGCCCGACATCACTTGGTTGTACATATTCTATCCTGCTTAATTCCATTGGATGAAGTGGTTCTAAAAGAGCTCACACCAGTGGCAAACCGTATGCTCCATTAACATCGCCTCGACGAAAGAAAAAAATCATCAGCAAGGGCAAAGCTGGTCGTATTGTGCCCTCCGATTCATACAAATGCGAATTGTTTCATGTATTCCGATTAATACTCAGTCTTCGTATCTGAAAAGTCTTTGCTGAAATTGAAAATTCAAAATAAAAGTTCATCTCACCGCTAGGGTAGAAGAGCCATCTTTTTCTTCCAATATCAATGATTCTTCCCTTGAGACTGAAATTTTATCACATCCTAAAGAACATTCCTCTCCATCTTCTTTTAGTTCATCACCTAGTAAACCTTCTAAGTGTGTTCTGCACACTTATACAAAACTGCCTGTCCTTGAGGAAATTACCAAGACCTATCCTCAAAGGGTCAAGAAAACCTAGCTTCATTGCTAAGCCAGTTTTATAAAGCCCCCTATTTCCCATCGACTGAACTGGCTGCTCGTAGTAGAGTAAGACACCATTCATTTCCAACTTATGTAATTTATCTCCTCCATCATCTACTCCGAATTACCCATCCCCTCCATTGTCTCCTACAAGCTCCTCATCTCCATCCATCATCAAGACTGTCATAGCTGGTCCATCTCCTTTGACCAGAATGGAACAAACCTTGGCAAACAGATATGCCCTCTTGTTCGCTAAATCGGCTCTGATCATGCCAACCGTGATTACCAAATACATACGTAATTTAAAGGAGCAGGGGAGTATACTGGTTAAGAACATATTGAAGCATTTTATGCTTATATGAAAAACATAAATATCTCGAGGAGGATGTATGGACTAGAGTCTGGCCCAAAGCCTAGATTGCCAAGTCCAGAATGGTTTAAAGAGTCTCGCTGTACCAATTCAATCACCGCATTGAACAACTGGATGCAAAGATTCTTGAAGCATTGGGGGAGAGAGAAGGGACCCGCTAGGTTACATTTCAGAATTTGAGAGGATGAGCATCAATTGCAAGACACCAGCAAGAGCAAAGGAGCCAAATAACTTTGGTTCCTAGAAACTCAAATGCTTTTCCATATAGAAGAAACAATCCACAAACTCATATTCTCCAAAGAGATAGGAATCCAAATGAAGATCAGAGAATAAGAGTGCCTCTTCGCATTATGGTAATGGATGAAGAAAATGTTGAAGAACAAGAAGAGACAGAAGGTGACATCCATTGTGTTGGAGAAGAGAAAGGGAAATATTATCTAACACAACAAGACTATGAACAATCATTAATGACTGAACAAAAAGAAGATGATCTCCTCGATGGCATCTTTACAGCAGAGGGTAAGAACAGATACAACCTTCAATATAAGTCCAAGGTTGCTCAATCAGATGCATCAGCCTCTCCTGAAAAAAGCACAGCCCATTTTAAGAAAAAAGATCAGACATCAAAAAATCAACAAGCAAATCCTTCAAAGGAGAAAGCATCAACTCCTCCAAGAAGGTTGTTGTCCGGCTACCAAAGAAACCTTAGTATTAGTCTCCTATCAACAAATTTAAGAATAACAAAGCCCCTTCCGTAAAGATTTCATAAAACCGATAAGACTTTCTATTTCTTTAATTTCGAGGTTGAATTATAGAAGATTAAGATTCCGCCTTGTTGAGCGGATGAAAAATGAGATGTTTAAAAGAGATATCCCTGCGTAACTTAGATCCTCGGCCAAGATCTCAATCATTGACATCCTCAACATTTGAGTGATGACAAACCTACCATAACTCGGGCCCAATGGTAGACAGGGATGAAAGTTGTCCTCCATTCTATATCTCTTTAAACATCCATGAAAAGACGTTGCATAATTGTTTATTGAACTCCAAGTGCCTTACACAACTTGATGCCCAAAGCTTTCATGGATGAGCTTTGATTGAGATCACTGCTCACTATGACCTTCTTCTCCTTCGACTTCAAAATTCAAATGCCTTTGGGATGATTAAGGATTTGGATATAACCTTGACCCAAGCCAATGAAGACAATGGTAATGTACATAGTGGTGGTTGACATACTTCCTAAAATTCGGATGTTTTTTATCGAGATCATGGATGAAGAGGCTAGGTGGCACTCTCCCAATGGATCTCTCCTATGCTACTACCCCTATTTTCAGAGGGGTGAAAGACTTTGCTGCGGAGTCTCAATTAGCATTTGTGATCAGCGATGAGAAGAACCCATCAAATCATCCTATTTATGCAGTAGACACGGACATGGGGTCTTGCATTTTGCAATTTGATGACTCATTGTCTGACATCGCCGCCAGAAAACCATCAGATCAGACCATAGTTCAGCCTACGTAGATAGCTGAGGATGATCTCTGGACCATGTTTTTGACGGTGCTTGCACCAAAGAGTCATCCGGAGCATGAATAGTATTCATTTCTCCCTCTAAGAAAACTTTCCACCTGTCTTCAAACTTGACTTTAAGGTGACAAATACTAATATGCGAGGCATTACTTTTAGGGCTTCAACGCATAGAAAGAGAAGGCATTAGAAAAATTGCAGTGTTCGGTGATCTAGGATTTGATCATTCAAATAGTTAATAAGTCTTTTCGCCGCTACGGGCAATGGAAAGCATACCGATGAAGTCTTGGAAGCAATTAAAAGTTTTTCAGATTTCAAAATCACATTTGTGCCTCGATCCATGAATGAATTGGATGATTCACTCAATCAGACGCTGATGTGCACTATCTCCTTTGTTTCTTATCAAATTGTCTTATCAAATTCAAGTTAGACATAGGCCTTCCCTTCCCGACAATGTAAAGTTCTGGAAAGTCTTTGAGGACGATTTAACTCACCCGATTCCTTTGCGTTGATTGATGAGTTCTTGTAAAGGCAGATGATCGAGAACGAACATGATGATGAGGTTGAATAGCCGAAGCTCAAGATCAAAATTGTAGCTCACGAGATAGTCCAGTTGTCCACAAATAGAATTCCTAAAGGCTTAGTCCCATTAGAGGCTCTTCAATAACAACGATGTGGTCATTAAAATTGCAAGTGCGTAAAAAATCGATAAGCTTTCAAATATAACGGCTAGTGAGAGACCCGTGACATCGCTAACTTGGCCTCCCATTTGTCCTGGATAAAACAAAGGATGATTATGGTAATTGTCGGAGAATTCTTTTCGCATCTGCTTGGCGTGATGATGATCAAAAACCTTGACACAGATGTGATTCAACACAAAATTCCTTGAATAAAGATTCTAAACCGTACCGTCAAAAGTTGAGATCAATCAACCCTCTACTACCTTCATCGAGAACAAATTAGGAAACTCAGATCGTATCATCATCCCTCGCATTCGTGAGGATTGCTAATCTGTGCCGCCAGAAGAAGAACGAAGAAATCGACTGCTGACTTCGAATCAACAAGTGTTCCAGGAAAGACAATTACCCTCCGCCTAAGATGGAGCATATGTTACAGAAAGTGTCAGGATCGAAGGTACTGTCCTTTATCGATGGATTCTCCTGGTACAATCAAATTGTCGCCCATCCCAGTTGACAAAGAAAAAATTGGCTTCTACCACTCCATGGGGCACGCTGATGTATGAAAAGATGCCCTTCGGCCTGATGAATGCAAAATGACGTTCCAAAGAGTTAATGTACATTGCTTTCATCGGGTGAGAAAGATAAGTTTGTCCCGATTTATCTTGACGATATCAATCGCTCTTCCTCGGAAAGGTTACCACTTATCCGCAATGATTTGAGGAGGACATTTCTGAAATGTCTGAGGTATGGCATCTCTTAACTTCAAAAAGTCTAATTTTGCACCCGAAGAGGGGAAAATACTTGGGCATATTGTTTTTGAGGATGGGGTTAAGATCGATCCAAAGAGGGTAGATGCAATTAGAAACCCGTCCCTTCCAAGATCCAAGAAATGGTTATCTGTTTCTTTCTTGGAACCATTAATCTTTTCGAAGATTCATAGGGAATTTTGTCGAACTCAATGTAAACATTACCGCCATGTTGAGGAAAGACTCCGAGATAAAGTGGACTGAAGAAGATAGACAATCATTCAATGACATCAAAGAGGTTACTTCCCACGACAAATTGCATTGGATCAGCCTGCATTTTTCAAGGTATTTCTGGAGTATTTTTCGCTGCTTCCACGACACTATCACAAAGATTTTGCGTAGAATGTTGATGACCGTGAACAACATTGCCTTCTTTACAAGGTCTTCAGGATACCGAGATAAAGGAGCGTCGGAAAACAGCCATGCTTTGTCAACCACCTGGCTGTGGTCTACATTCTTCAAAGGGTATTGCTTTTGTTCTCCACTGTACCAAAGATGTTCTTGTTCAACCCGACATAGATGGCAAAAAGCGGGTGGATAGATAGATTGATTGAGTTTGATGTCTAAATTAAACCAATGCTAGTGAAAGGCCGTGGTCTTGCCAAACTCCCGGCAGAGGAGAATTGCAAGCTTCTCGACATCAATCTGATGAGTAGTGATGCAGAAAATGTTCCATCTTCGGAGAAGATGAAGGTAAGGGGATGCAGGTGTCAACTCATCTAGATGATTGTAAATGGTACAGTGACATCATTCAGTTTTTGCGGAATTTATCAGTTCCATCATATTTGACGAAGACTCAAAGAAGAGCATTAAAACTCAAAGCTGTAAATTTCTGCATAAATGATAATTTGTTGTTCTGGAAGAATTCCATTGGTTTGTTGTTGAGGTGTGTGAATCAAGAGGATAGTGTATTTAAAATCATGTAGAACTTCACAATAGTGAATGGGACATCACTATTGAAACCACAAGACACAAAAATCTTGAGATCAGGTTACTATTGGCCATCTTTATTTTCGATGTTTATGAATTTGTGAAAGAGTGCGACAAATGCCAGACTAAGGCAAAACAACTCAAGTCCCTTCCTCTCAAACCGATAGTGGTCACCGGGCCTTTTCAAAAAATGGGGCCTGGACTTCATAGGCTATATCCATCCTTCTAGTGGACAAAGATCGGTGGATTCCGTTGCCACCGGACATTTTACAAAGGATTTCGAGGCTATTCACTTAACGCCAATCATTAATCGGCCATCATAAACTTCTATAGAGAATATATATATTCGGCCGACGGCTGTCCTAAGAGATTGGTCACTGATAACGCCGATGCATTCAAAGATAAAACACTTGGTGAAATTGTGTGAAGAGTTGGGGATTCAACCGGGTACATTCCACAGCCTACTATCCGTAAGGGAATGGTCTAATGAGTCATCAAACAAGAGTTTATCATAATCATAAAAGAAGTTGCTTGAGCAGAATGCCAGGGGTTGGGATTCCAAACTAAAATTTGCATTGTGGGCTGAAAGGGTAACATGCAAAAAATCAATTGGTACATCCCCTTTCTGCCGGGTATATGGTATCAGGCCATATTTCCTGCTCACTTTGCATTACTACTGCAAAATTTACAGAAAACCGATGAGTGAACCAACATCCCCGACTAGGAGGATTAATGAGCGGGTACAACCGCGAAGATAGAGAGCAGCTCTTAGAAAAAACTCAATTGCATCGTGGAGATTGATCAAGCAAAATTTCATAAAAAAGTCAAACCGGGACAGTTTTCAAAGCAGGGGATATGGTCTTAAAGTGGATGCAGCAATACGTGAGAAATGGAAGCACGGAAAATTTGAGGCTCTTTGAACAGGTCCTTTAGGATATGTGAGGTGCAGCAGAATAACACCTTCGCTCTTCAATCTCTTTCAGGCGAGCCAGTTTCGTGGGGCCTTTCAACGGGCGCTTCCTCAAGATCTAGCTTCATAAGGCTTCTTTGAAGCCAATTTTCTTCTTTGCATTATTAGTCTCTTTGTTTCCGCTTTCGCTTTTCTTTATTTTTGGTATTCTAATAACTACATGCCCAATGGTACTAGCAACTATTTCTCAAGTTTCTTTTTCAAATTGTAATAAGGCTAATGAGTCTAACTAGGTTCTTGGTAACCTCACAGGAAGATGCCCATCACAGTTGGAGCCAAATGTTAACTCCTGAAATGAAACCGGCCCTTTTCGTACGAAGTTTTGTGGTGGATATTATAGCTTTAGGTAGTATCTTCAAGTCATTTTTGAGTTTTTTATGTACCGAGAAAATTTTTGGTTTTGGTGTGTCTTAGGAAAAAATTTATCCATAAAGTCTTCTTTCAAAATGTAATTTTTACTTCCAAACAAACGGTTTTCAAAAGGTTCATTATGTTAACTGTGGAAAGTGCTCACTTTCACAAATTTCCAAAGAGATCACTTACCGGGCCATGCCACGCTGGAAAGTGACAAGTATTAAAAAGGTTTTGGAAAAAATCACCATCTGGCACATGCAGATTGTGGCAAGTACACGCCAAATGTAAATTAAGGAGGTCTTCTACAATTGCGCGCTGTGGAGTACATACCTTCCGCGCCTAACAGGTTTCTTTCTCATTTATCACAATAAAGTGGCAAGCGAGCGTTGGGCGGAGGTACTTTCCACGGATCGTTGCTGCATGAAACAGGAATCACGCGGCGGATATCCACGTGTGATGATGAAATCATAACTGACAATTCCACCGTATCAACCGAGGGGCATGCTGATAGAAGTGGGCAATCATGGAAACTAAACCGTGCATGTCAGATGTGACTGGAACTCCAATTCGTCCCAGAAACCACGCTCAACGCTCATCACATCCGAAATGGAAGGTTCAGGTTTAGTTTATCGCAGTACAGAGGAGGTACCTCCGTTCTGATGCCATCAAATCAAATAGAGGGTTCATATCACAAAACGTTACCAAAACGCCGCTGGAAGTTTTCATTCAATTTAAAATGAGCCAAAGTTAGACTACTAACAAATAACCGACCCAACTGATAGTTACAGTGGTTATAGTTATTAAGTTTCATGAGCTGCAGGATGGCAAGAAAACGCAGTGGCGTTTTACTCAAAAGAGAATTGAACAATTTATCCTTTTTTTAATCACATCCCAAGGTTCAGAGACATTTTTCAAATGGCCAGCGGAATTCTCGCGTAAAGATTTCTACAAGTTAGTCTCACCAAAGCCATCGCCAAGCCAAGAAGTTTGATGGCACAAGCTCGCAAGATAGGCCTGTGGAAAATCATTCCACGAGGGCTATCATTATTGCAAAGCAGTTTCAAGGATTGCCCAGAACTGGTTAAAAATGGTTTAAGACCACCGCCCCTAAGAATCTGGATTACAGGGTTTACTTGAAGGATGGGTACAAACAAAAAGCTTGGACAAAAGGTGCTCTAAGCCATATCTGGATGAAGAGTGGCATCATTTATTCAAAGGCATCCAACTATACGCTATGCCATGAGAGGGAAGATATGACAAATTGATGATGTATCACTTTTAACTCTTGGATCACTTCACAGGAAAAACCCCCATCAATTTGCCTTATTTCTTACACCACAGTTTGACTAAGGTATGCAAGAGAATTAGAGCTCAACCTTGAGCATGAAAGCTACTCTATGTCACCAAGGCCTCATTAAATTGATTCTTCTACAACAATTAAAGCAACAACGAAGGAGCTGGGAGCACTTCCTGCTCTGGGAAGGCTTTGAAACCCAAACCGTAATCGCAAAATGAACATATGGCAGGTGCAGGTAAGCAATTCTCTCCTTAGAGCAGCTCAAGAAGAAGAAGAGCCTTGTCACCTGATGACTGTGGTATCTAAATTGAAACTCGCAGCTTGAAGAGGAAATTGAATTTCGAAAAGACTACAGAGCAGACTATACAACAGGATTCAGGACACCCTACACAACAGAGTACAGGGAAGAACATCCTCATTTACCTTACTCAGATTCAGAAACCGAGCAGAAAGATCAGTGCCCTGCTATCAAAAGTTCTGAGCACGTTCGGCTGATTGCTCAGAACTTTGAGACTTTCAGTCATATAGAGTAGGGAGAATCATCCAAAAAAACCTAAGCCAAATAAAGCCCAGAGAATCAACAAACACCTCTGCTGAGTGCACAGCCGCCAGGAGGTCTTGGAGCTGGTCATAAAGGATAGATATAGCATTATCCTAATAACTTGCCAAGATAAACGATTTGAAAGACCGCCAAGGAGATTGTCAGAGAGAAGAAAAAGAAGGCTAAACTCACCAAAGATTGCAGCAGATTAAGATTGCTTGCCTGACATCTCAAGAAGCAGATCATGGGATTGAAACAAAAGTTGAAACAAAAAACCTCATTCAGACCTGAAGATTCTTGCTCAGGTGGCCGTCAACATGCAAGGTGAGAAGTCGCATGTTAATTGATTTCGGTTTGAAATAAATTTTGAAGGCGAAGGCTCTTTTTTGTGCACTATCGGGACTTTGAACAGCGCCAGGCTACTATTCCGTTAGCCGTTAGCTGTGGAAAGCGAAAGGTTTCAACATCTAACCCGCGAAAAATTAAACGTTTGTGCTGTTGAAAGATGGGAAAGCAAGTTTTGAGGACGAAATCAGTTTATTTCCAACTTGTTTTTGAAGATATGCCAACACATTAATGGACCATTAAATTGCATGCAAGAAGTTCAACCTCAGATATTTGAGGGATTTTGGTTACACATCAAAAACTACTTCCCAAAACTCGGCCATGAATATTGGGAAATGGAACAGTCACGCACAAGTGTCATGCTGCCTCACCACATCACAGATGCCAGAAGTTGGAGGAAGCAAACGCTAATTTTTGTATGCTGAAGACAATTAGAACACTCAGTTCTGTTATTGAAGACTTTAATTTCATAGTTGTTTGAGTAGAATAGAACTGTTTTTATCAAACATTGCATCCATGTTTTAGGATTCAGGTAAATCGCTTTAAAGGCTATAAATGCTTGTTTTAATATCAAACAATGGTTGGATTTTGATAGAAGATTAGCTATTGTACTCGGACTTATATGTTAATACAGATCACGGGTTCCTTTCAATTTTGATTGTCACCTTTCCATATTCTTCTCGTGATTATTATCTCTGTGGTTGTCAAGATTTTGAATGGTCAAGTATCCCATTGTTTAGCCTATAGCCTGATAATAGGTTTCTTAATTGTCTCTTAGACCCTACATTGTAATCGGGTTTAGTTACAACCGCTTCCACCCACTTTAAATCTATTTGTTGATTAATCAATCTTTGAGAGCACTGTCCATTTGTTTATCATTTTCATGTTTGAATGCCATATGTTGTATTGAGTTGTCCCATTGATCCACCCTTTATAAAATACAAAACATTTATTTCTTAAGTTACCAAGCACCTTTGGTCCGCAAACACAAAGGGTTTCTTGGAGAGATAACAAGCTGTAAATATGCACGCATTTTTAATGCTTTTCCATTTTTCAATGAGTATTAATATTTAGGGTATATTCTGTACTAAATACTTATATTGTTTCATATGGAAGAGCATGTAGATGTTGATCGAGAGCGGATATCAACAAGCGCAGAAACAACAATGCGGCCACCAGCTATTGTTTCTACTGCACGCGCTAATCCAGGTATAAAACATTGTCATTAAATTTGTATTAATTAAATTTCCCTAGGAACAGTGAATAACAATATTACTTGAATTTTTTTTTTGTTGTAGCAGTGAATGCCCATGCGCATCGTGAACCTCCACGCCGAAATACTATAAGTTCATCATGGCATGAGGTGTTGAGTATTGATGATGCAACACTTCAAGAACGCCCAATAAATGTGGGCGGTCAGTTAAATGTTGATGATGACAACTTAATTTGTGCTTTCATGGATAACAGGAAGAAGAAGAAGAAGAAGAAAATCAAATGATTAGACATTTTATTATTAATATAAATCCAATATATTTCTGGTCCAATGTAATGTATTTTGTTTTCCTAAATGTCATGAATTTTATTTTCTTTCATGTTTTTTGTTTTAGCACATGGCGATGAATCTTTTTTTTTTTACATTTAATGTTACTATCATTTCTAATTATAGTTGTAAAATCTAGATAGATTGGTTATGGGGAAATGAGAGTGATGTGAGAGGGGGGATAGGAGCCAAAAGAGCTTCCACCTTCACGTGGTTGGTCATGTTCAGTAGAGAATAATTTATTCTCGAAACGAAGAGAAGCTCGTTCATGTATTCGTCTTTAGTCATTAATTTGTAGAGGTTGTTACATCTTTAATTAATATTCTGAAATATAATTAAGTCATGTGATGATTCATAGGATGGAGAGGAGAAACAATGGAGGCACCCCATCACTCAAAGGTATGGATCTTGTTAAAGACTGGTTTAAGGTGACATAATTACATATATGTTAGTCAAACTTCATATTAAATAATAATAATATAGGAAATGTGTTAAGAAAGTTAAATATTTTATGTTTTTTATATTTTTTTGGAGATTATTTTTGTTGAAATTATAATTTTGAATTGATGAAATTGTTGTTCTTAATGTAAAAATAGTTTAAATGTCTTGAAATACATCTTTTGTCACTTGATTGTTCTTGCCTTTAGAATATCAATGTTAGGTTCTGCTGACTACCTGAAGTATGGAATGGGGTATAGTAGGAGGGGGACTTGAACTTCAACCCTATCCACTGGGATATGTTCACCCTGAGACCTTCAATATATGAATCAACTCTATGGAGAATTGTCTTGTGTCCTACTAGTGAGTGTGTCTCTCTTTACCATAGCTTCTATGTTAGTGTTTGTCACCTCCAATCTATATTCCTCAATACCACATGTATGGAGGTGTTGATGAGTTTTTTGCAACCTCCAAATGTCTTCTCTCCATAATTGGGTAGGCATGTGGATCTATTGTTAGGTGAATATGATTTTTCCATACCTTACTTGGTCTAGCCCCTTCTACTCTTATATTCAATTCTACTATAATCTCTTTAGGCTCATGTTATTTTGTAGTTGTGAACCTCATAGTTTCATTCT
>SNQJ01S0202522.1:0-16756 GCA_010110895.2 Picea sitchensis | reverse complement strand
GTACAAGATGATTCAAAATGAAAATGTCTCCTTGGTATATATAGGAGACTAGGAGGTATAATTACAACTAATGGCCTAAAGCCGACATAAATAAAATAACATTACTAATCTAGTATGACTCAATTAAGGGGTAATGGGCCAATACTAGGGCTTAACATCTTGGAATGTGATGCTTCAGGGAAAGGAATTTGTGATGTCCTTATGCAAGAGGGTCGGCCTTTGGCCTTTACCAGCAATCAACTATCTGAAAGAAATCTGGGAAAATCAATCTATGAAAATGAAATGTTGGTTATTCTACATGTCGTTGATTTGTGGTGCCCTTATCTATTGGGGCAATGCTTCCAAATTAAGACAAACCATCAAAGCCTCAAGTATTTTTTGGAACAACGCATTTCCTCCCCGGAGCAACAAAATGGGTGACCAAGCTCTTTGGATATGATTATGAGATAATTTACAAGAAAGGCAAAGACAATTTGGTTGCGGATGCACTTTCCCGAAAATATGAAGACGAAGGATCCCTTTTTTCTCTTTCCTTCATTGTACCAGATTGACTCCAAGCCGTTCGCCCGGAATGGCTACAAGATCCCAAAAGTTTGCATCTAATCCAACAATTGCAGTCTAATGCTCCATCTTCCCCAGGGTACTCTTGGCTCCATGATGAGCTTCGATACAAAGTCCGCTTGTATTTAATTAAACAATCAAAGCTTAAATCCACAGTACTTTCTGAGCTTCATGCTACACCCACAGTGGGGCACTCCGGGTTCACCAAAACCTATGACAAGGTCAAACGTTCTTGTTTCTGGGATGGTATGAAACAGGACATTCGTAATTTTGTCACTGAATGTGATGTGTGTCAACGCAACAAGGGAGAAACAGTCAAATCTCCAGGCACACTACAACCGCTTTCGATTCCACCTACTATTTGGAGGGATATCTGTATGGATTTTATTATAGGCTTACCCAAATCGGTAAATAAATCAATCATCATGGTGGTTGTTGATCACCTTTCCAAGTATGCTCATTTATGCACTCTTCAACACCCGTTTACAAAATCCACGATGGCTCAAATTTTCATGGATCAGGTCTTCAAGCTTCATGGCATGCCACACTCTATTGTTTCTGATCATGACCCAACTTTCACAAGCAATTTTTGGCAAGAACTGTTCAAGCTACAAGGAACCCAATTGCATCTTAGCACAACTTATCATCCCCAGACTGATGGTCCAACGAAAGTTGTCAACAAGTGTTTGGAAACATATTTGAGGTGTTTTGCCTCGGAAAAGCAAAATCAGTGGGCTCAATGGTTACCCCTAGCTGAATGGTAGTACAACACTTCATACCTTACGACTACACGCATGAATCCTTTTGAAGCGGTATATGGACATAAGCCACCTTCAGTTCTCTCATACTTACCTGGTGTCTCGAAGGTCCAGGCAGTTGACCAAACACTTACAGTTCGAGAGGCTATTCTCCGTATCCTCAAAGAGAATTTGGTCATGGCACAGAATCGCATGAAGTAACAAGCATATCAAGGTCGCTCTGAATGTCAATTTGCAGAAGGGGATCAGGTGTTTCTTTGACTACAAACTTAGAAGAAAAATTCCCTCAAGGCCGAGCATTGTCGGAAGCTAGCGCCCAAATTTTATGGTCCTTATACCGTTTTCAAGCGTGTGGGACAGGTGGCCTATCAGTTAGCTTTGCCCAGTCATTTGAAGCTACATCCTATTTTTCATGTTTCATGCTTAAAGAAGGTGATTGGAACTAAGTGCCAAATTTAAACCAACCTTCCCGAGTTAGCCGAAGAAGGATCCATTTGGCTACAACCACAAGCAGTTTTGGACCAGCATGAGCGTCGCCTACGTCAGATAACCATTAAGGAAGTGTTAGTCCAGTGGAAAGATACAACTCTAGCAGATGCCACTTGGGAACCAACTACCATTCTGCAGCAATTTCCACATCTCAAGCCTTGAGGACAAGGCTGTTTTTAAGGGGGAGGACATGTTAGGGTCCTAACCCGCACATAGATATAAAAATATATTCGGATGTAATAAAGGTCAATATTAATAAGGCATTGCAATAAAATAGAATAAGTCGAATGTAAAAAGACCTAATAGAAGCTTCCGCTTCTAGAAGGATCTTCCTCTAGATGCTTCTTTTGATAGACATATTTAGTATAAATAGGAGTCGAGGGTATGAGAACCCTATCTTGGAGATTATTGTAATAGAGCTCTACTCGACTGGAGGTTGCCCCCTCGAAGAGGCCCGTGAACATTTCTCTCATAATCAAAGTGTTATTTCTGTTGTTATTCTTATATCATTTCAGTGTTATTGTGGTGATTGTTCTGGTTATATTGTTGTTATTCTGCCATTTCTAGCATTCTATTTATGTTCTGCATACGTTTTATATATGGTATATTACAAACTAATGCTTCATCCTTTAACTGCATGTGCCCAGGTCGACACTTGTCTTCCTAGAGCTGCATGCGTTCCCTTTTTGGACACGTTGGAGCTGCATCTGTTACCTCTCCCAGGACTTAGGATAAAAACATGTCTTTCACACAACTTTAGAATAATAATAAATTAGTATTCTCAAGGACTTAAGCCCCTAAACTTAGCCCCTCTTTCCAACCTTTCATCCCCCTTTTCCTTACCCACTCAGTGAAAACTTAGTCCCCCATCACACTTTCTTTGTGGTCGGTCTGCACACAACGATGTTTAATCTTTATTAATGTTATGCATAATTACATATACAAAAACAGGGTCTTGGCCTTTAACACTTAGGCTCTCTGGCCTAATAAACACATAATCCCACCTGCTTATCAACACTCGGCTCACCAGCCTACAAAACATGATTACAATTCATAAACATGATTAAAATTCATAATATAATTGGGGCACGTCCTTGGGGTGTTACAACACTTCTTTCCATACCCCCGACTCTCCGTCGTGCTCACCACCTTCGTGATATATTGGTTCTTGGATGATTTTCCAACCTGTCGTGGGTTCACGGTTCTGCGGGGATACCACACTTCTTTCCATATCCCCGATCCTCTACTGTGCTCACCACCTTCGTGATATGTTGGTACTTAGCCAATTTTCCAATTTGTCGTGGATTCACAGATCCACGGGTATACCACACTTCTTTTTATACCTCCGATCCTCTGTTGTGCTCACCACTCCACGATATCTTGGTACTTAGCCTATTTTAAAACTTGTCATGGGTTCACGGGTCCGCACAGATACCATACTTATTTCCATACCCCCGATATTCCATTGTGCTCACCACCTCTGCGATATATTGGTATTCCTCTTCCCTTACGAATGTGGGATATACATTTATACAATATCAATCATCATTTACGTCGACATGTGCATTCTTGATTATGTAGTATATTTCACGAACCGACGTTGTATCCTACAACTCTGCCTCTGGTCCATATAGGTTCAGTGTTCAAACCAAGGCTCTGATACCATTTTGTAATGTACCCAACCACCAAGGTCGGACCACGCTACTTCAAAAACACACTTCTTGAACTGATTTCAAATTCAGATAATATTTAACTAATAAAGAAGTATGAAAGACTCACATGCAATAATCAAGATTCATGCTACAACATAAAATAATGTTTAAACATGTCATGCACAACAATAATCAACAAGCATACATATTACAAATACAAATTTTCAGAGATAATAATTAATACACATCATAAATTAATATACGAGCATAGAAACAAGTGACATATAGAACTTATCGTTAATGAAACCAATCACCAACTAGATGAATGAAATTTACACAAATTTTATTGCTAACCACTAATTATATAGTTGACTTGGAGTTAATGACTTCATGTTTCTATAATATTTTGAATATATTAATCATTCAATTCATATTAGAAAATCAAATCTATGTTTTCATTTTTAATATTATATTTATATATATAGAAAAAAAATGTTAATTAATTTAATTTAAAAAATTATATATAAATTAAGCCCTTCCATTGAATGTTATATTCATTATTAATATAATAATAATAATAATCTAATTTTAAAGTTATCTACTTGTTGATATTAAATGTTATATTTATTGTTAATATAATAATAATAATAATATAATTTTAAGGTTATAGACTTGTCAAATCAAACATTAAATTGGTATACGAGATTCCTTGTTTAACCTTTTAGCTATTCATCCATACTCTATCCTGTCTAAATTTTAACCAATAGACTAACTCCTCCCCAATAGACAGAATCTTGGGAGAAAAGTCTAAAAAATCGACTGCAACCTTTCCTTCCAAGAAATTGACAAATAAGCGCATGCAACATTATGACCTCTTCAAACAAACACATATTTCTAACACAAATAAAATAAATAAATAAAAAATTGATATTCTTGTGATTTTGTCCCTGCGACTTGACCCAGTAACGCGTTGATTGACTTGACCCAGTCACGCGTTGATTGAGTCGACACTCTTCACCCATGGAGAGCCCAATTGTATTATATGGCTTCTGCTCCATGGCAGTCTATTAGTTTTGGCGTTAGAAGCGCTGCCGTGTTGAGAGCCGAGGCGACGCAACCATGGAGAATTCAAGTGCAGTAAAACGGCAACGGCAGCACGAGCATAAGCAGAACTGTATTTCGGCCGTTTTCACCTTTCTATGTAATTGTTTAGGCATGAGAGGGGTTGCTACTGCAGATGAGAGCAGTGAGCAATTGAGAAATCTGTCGGAGTTGCCAATGAAATGTATAAAAGCCATTCTCTCCTTCACTACTCCACGCGACGTTTGCAGATTGGCAGCGGTGTCTACAGTCTTCAGATCTGCAGCAAATTCCGACTCTGTCTGGAACAAATTCATTCCTCCGCAATTCTACCAGATCCGATCCGGTGCCATTACCTTCAGCCTGTTCTCTTCAAAGAGAGAACTCTACTTTCGGCTCTGCGATTCAATTCTCATAGACGGGGGAACAAAGGTATGTACATATATGCATAAGTCCCTTATTATTGTCTCCATTATGGTTTCATCCATTCATATTCATGTTCAAATTCTGCTGGCACAACAACAGAGATTTTGGCTGGAGCGATCCACAGGGAAAATAGGTTACATGTTATCTTCGAGAGCAATATGGATCTGTCACAGCGAAAATCGACAGTATTGGCGTTGGGTTTCTCGAGATGACTCCAGGTTTGGTTTGATTTGCCTTCGTTATCAATCTTCCCATGTTATTATTACCATTCAAATTGTTTGTTTAACCCTGCAAAAGCATTCGAAGGACACTTCTGCGTTCAATTGGAGGAAATCCTGAAAAAATGAAATGTTTCCTGTCATGGATTGTGGGTTCAGATTCGGTGCCCTTCCGAAGTTAGAAAATGTTTGCTGGTTGGACATAAGGGGTGGATTCGACTGCCGGCTTTTGTCTTCTGATACCGAGTACAGGGTGGTATTTAGGCTTAAATTTACGGAGGACTTCCATGGGTGGACAGGACAGTCTGTGAATTTTCAAGTTATCACGCCAGAGGGAGAAGAGATCAAGTCGGAGCAGCTTTGGGGGAAAAGGGAAGGTGCAAATGATGGATGGAGAGAAGTTGTTGCAGGCGAATTCACAGTGAGAGCGGGACAAGATGTTCAAGATGATTCTTCTTCCATGTCATTTCGTATGTCAGAGGTGACGAATTGGTGGAAAGGTGGGCTTCTTGTAGATGGAGTGAAGATTGAACCCTGTAAGTTCACTTATTGGCATTGATTTTGTATATATAATATTTACCTATCAAAGAGGTAGGTTTGTTTTCCAAGTTTTTAGTTTAATTTATTTTATTGTTTGGATTTTATTAGATTTTTTTTTTTTTAAATGGTTATGCTGTTTGGATTTTATTAGATTTTTTTTTAAATGGTTGTGCTGTTTGGATTTTATTAGATTTTTTTTAAATGGTTATGGTGTTTGGATTATTTTGGGGGATAGTCTTATGTTTTTTTTTTTTTTTTTTTTTTTNAATTTTAACTTTTAAAGGAGTCTGTCTGCACAAGGATTTGACTTTTAAAGTATATGGATATGTACAGTCTTATTTATTTTGTTTGTAGGATAAAGGAGTCTGTCTGCACAAGGATTTGACTTTTAAAGTATATGGAGATGTACATACTTTACCCTACTCTACCTCCTTTGGATTTGAACCAACATTAAATATCCCTATTAATTTTAATATTATTAATACTTGTTAACATTAATAATATGTATTCACATTGTTTAATATCAATTAATATTAACATTAAGATGGTCTTCATTGTTAATATTATTAATATTTATAAGATTATTAGTATCAACTTTATTATTAATAATAATAATTTAATTTGTGTATGAGACCCCCTTGTTTGTGGGACAAATGACCCCCTCAGCTTGAAGATTTGTCTGTTAGAGTCTACGAAGGTCTACTAAGGTATACATACCGTACTCCCTTCTGGATTTGAACTTGTGACTTGTTAGGAGGAAACACATGTTCATAACCATTAGTATCAACATTAATATTAATCATAATAATATTAATATTAATTTGTTTTTAAGCTAGATGGAGAAATTCATATTAAGAGGAAAAAAATGTACATAGTCTATGTTGATGGCCAATCACTAGAGAAACTAGACTAGTAGTAGAAAAGTAATTTCTTTATCCAAATTGTGTAAGAAGGAGAGTGAGTCAATAAACTATGTATAGAGTAAAACCATGAACTATCTTCAAAATATCTTAAAGTTAAATACCATTGTCCTATGTCTTGACATCTAGACTGAAGAGAGGCCAGAAACTTGCAACCTCCATAATAAAACAAAAAACTAGTAAACAATGCATTCATGAAATCAGGCATGTGGTTTCAATTAACATCATCATTAGAAACTTGAGATTGGTTGTTGTGGAGTGTTGAGAAGTCCATTCTCGCTAGTTTCTTAGCCAACAATGAGATTTTGTGGTCAACCAACTTAATTTGCAATTGCATGTCGTCTAGCTGAAGCAATATCTCATTGTATACCAATACCTTTCCCATCATAGATTTCATTTGCTAGTATAGGTCCACTATCTTGTGATATTTTATTTCCTTGGTTTGGGATGAACTTGTATCTGGAACCCATGGACAAATATCAACATCTGCATCCTTATTCGGGACAAAGTGTCAGTGCACACAAAGATCTACCTCTCCAAGATCGATTTATTCCTTAATTAAAGGAGGTGTGTTGGCATGAAAGACTACTACATATTCCTTTGCACTTAGCTGCACACGTGGAGTAGGAAGCTACCTCGACTTTTGTGAGCTCAGTGGTTGGGGACACCTCTAGCCATGGGGACACTCCAAAGAAAATAATGAGCATAGGAAAGAGATTAGGGATCTAGGGAAACACTAGTAAAAGAAGTGGGGGCCAAGGGATGCACCAGAGACCAAAGGAAGTGCAAAGAAAAAGCATGGAAATCCTTTGAGCACATAGAATAGACCCATGGAGGAGCCTTGCAATGCCCATGAAGACAAACTAAGGCAACCTAGCTCCATATCCCAACTGAGAGTAGAACATTTACTTCCAAACAGGTGAAATAATCATTCGTAACCAACATAGTACAAGGTAAATTACAATCACCAAGGAGGAGTAAACTACCAAACCTTCAACACCTTCCACCATAAACCAGTGCATGCTACGACTGCAAGGAAAACGCTCCAGGTTGGGCCTCCAGGGTTGAGTAGATGATGCACACATGAGTGCCCAGTACAACTTTCTTCTGTCGTGATTACATCCCTATCACCCCATCGAAGGGATATTAATATTAATATTATTAATTTACTAATATTAATAGTTAAAAAAAAGCTATAATTGGAGTATATGAGTCCACTTTGACAATTTCCACTTTCTCCTAAAGTTAGTGAAAAATTTAATATTCGTTTAGATCCCCACAATTTGAATTAATTGATGGATTGCACATGTTTGTATGCATCTGACTAATCCCCTTTGGACAATTTTATAACCATAGTGTGGAGCATAGTGCAATCCACTTCCAAAACAAAGATTTGACATTTGGATTGGACCAAGGTTCCCACCACTCAAGCAATGTGAAAAGTTATCGGATTATTATATTCTCAGTTTCTTCCCGTGGCTGCCACAATAGAGCATTTATTAACCTGAATGGATTCCTCGTGGCTTCTCAATTCCCTCCTAATCTCCCGCAATTCTCTGCAATCCATTTTGTAACATAAAGTGTACAATACTGGACTTAAAATTGAAGCTCATGTGACTATGTCCCTCCCCTCTATAGAGGTGACTTGGAACAATAGTGAAAACAATAGTCGATTTATTCCTTAATTAAAGGAGGTGTGTTGGCATGAAAGACTACTATATATTCCTTTTCACTTAGCTGCGCACATGGAGTAGGAAGCTACCTCGACTTTTGTGAGCTCAGTGGTTGGGGCCACCTCTAGCCATGGGGACACTCCAAAGAAAATAATGAGCATAGGAAAGGGATTAGGGATCTAGTGAAACACTAGTAAAATAAGTGGGGGCCAAGGGATGCACCAGAGATCAAAGGAAGCGCAAAGAAAAAGGATGAAAATCCTTTGAGCACACAGAATAGACCCATGGAGGAGCCTTGCAATGCCCATTAACACAAACTAAGACAACTCAAATCCATATCCCAACTGAGAGTAGAAAATTTACTTCCAAACAGGTGAAATAATCATTCATAACTAACATAGTACAAGGTAAGTTACAATCACCAAGGAGGAGTAAACTACCAAACCTTCGACACCTTCCACCATAAACCAATGCATGCTACGCCTGCAAGGAAAACCTACCAGGTTGGGCCTCAAGGGTTGAGTAGATGATGCACACATGAGTGCCTAGTACAAATTTATTCCATCATGATTACATCCCTATCACCCCATCAAAGGGATATTAATATTAATATTATTAATTTAATAATATTAATAGTTAAAAAAAATCTATAATTGGAGTATATGAGTCCACTTTGAAATTTTCCACTTTCTCCCCAAAGTTGATGAACAATTTAATCTTCGTTTAGATCCCCACAATTTGAATTGATGGATTGGATGTGTTTGGATGGTCCTGACTAATTCCCTTTGGAAAATTTTCTAACCATAGTGTGGAGGATAGTGCAATCCACTTCCAAAACAAAGATTTGACATTTGGATTGGACCAAGGTTCCCATCACTCAAGCAATGTGAAAGGTTATCATATTATACTATCCCCTAGTTCTTCTTGTGGCTGCCACAATAGCACATTTATTAACCTGAATGGATTCCTCGTGGCATCTCAATTCCCTCCTAATCTCCTGCAATTCTCTGCAATCCATTTTGTAACATAAAGTGTACAATATTGGACTTAAAATTGAAGCTCATGTGACTTTGTCCCTCCCCTCCATAGAGGTGACTTGGAACAATAGTGAAAACTATAGTAAATATGAGAACAAAAGAAACAAAACCCACAAGTAGTGTTGTTGATAACCAAAGGAGAACAAAACCTCACCCCCTAGAAAACTAGAAAGAGAACACTTTTTTTTAGAAGAAGAAGAAACAGTGTTATGAATCCAAGAGAGTTTTACCAAGATAAAATAAGGACCATCCACCAATTGTAGAAATCCTAGAGAAAAGGGTGGGTTTTGTATAATTCCAACAAGGGGTGAAAAACAAAAATAATCCCCGACAAAGGTGATCACATAAAATATAATATTTGTGCTCCAAATGACTATATGAGGATGGACTAATTTATCCATGCACTAGAGAAGGAAGGAGCCCAAGCGATCCAAACAAATCAGAAACCATAGTCCCCCTATCCAATAAAAATCCAACATTCCTACAATTACACCCCAAATAGCCCTCCATCCATGCCATTATCCTACAATGTTCCCAAAGAAAACATTTTTTATTAAATGAGCTCTACATGCCACACTATTATGAACCAAACCCCCTGAAAATGATAAAAATTCGATGAATACAATCCACTTCAGGAAGGAAACCTCCTTTTACAATATATCCAATTCACAAGACAAAAATATGATGATCCTAAGACTAGGTCTTCTTGGTATATATATATATATATATATATATAATCAAATAGCACAATGAAAGGTTCTAGTTGACCTACTATTATAAAACATAAACTAATAATGAATGATATTAGGGCGTTAACATAGGGGCCTAAGGGTCTTAACATAGCCCCCTTTTTTTAAAAACCTTTTCCCTCAAAGCTTGTAATTGAGGGTGGTTCTTCACGAATTGCTCATTTTACCATGTAGCTTCTTTTAGAGGCATATTCTTCCACTTGATTAGGTACTCCATAATGGTTCTATTCTGAAAAGATAGAGAACGTTGATCCATAACTTTTTTCAATTCAAGAATCAACTTTTCTTCTTCATCTAATTCTAGAAATTCTATTTGCACCGACATAGTTTATCCCAAAACCGTTTTTAGGAAACATACATGAAAAACCTTATGAATGCAAGAAGAAGGATTCTTAAAAACCTTATGCCACTTGTCCAATCCTATGAATAATCTTGTAGGGTCCTTAAAATTTTGGAGCTAATTTCTGATTCTTCTTTTGCTTGAGTGTGGATTTCTTATAAGGTTGTAGTCTCAAAAATACCCAATCACCCTCAAATTTTACTTCACTTCGATGTTGATCTGCTTATTGTTTCATCTTGTTTTGTTCCATTTGAAGGTTTTCCTTAAGAATTGTCAAAGTTTATTTAGTCTTCTCCATATGTGACTCTATTTCCTGTACTTTGGACTTATCTTGCAATAAGTATGAGATACTAGGAATTGGATATCCATAAAGGGCCTCAAATGGGGACATTTTAGTAGATGTGTGATAGATAGTATTATACCACCATTTTTCCAGAGAAATCCACTTCATCCATTGGGATTAATTATTTGAAGAATAACATTGTATATAACCCTCTAAATATTTGTTAACTATTTATGTTTGACCATGTATTTGTGAATGATATATTGAATTCATAGATAGTGTTGTTCCACTCATCTTCCATAGTTCTTTCCAAAAATTTCCTATGAATTTTGGATCTCTATCACTTACTATCACTTTAGGAAGTCCATGAAGTCTATGAATTTCCTTTGTGAACAATTCTTCCACTTGGCTTGTTGTATATGTACTTTGAATTCCAAAAAAATGTGCATATTTTGTGAGTCTATCAACGAACACAAAAATGGAATCCTTACCTTTAGATTTTGGTAACCCTATATTGAAGTCCATTGATATCTCTTCCCATATTTGATTAGGTATGTGTAATGTGTTGCGCCTCTTTTGTCATCTTAGTGAGAAAAATAGAGGTGCTTGCAAGCTCAGTTGGGTCTGCTGAGTAGGACAGCTACAAGAAAAAGGGTTAGAAAAAGAAATAGGAAACAACAACTAATAATTAAACTAAGAAATGAAATAACAACTAAATTTATAAGCATAGGGACATAGAGACAAAAAGAACAATGAGACCCATATCACCAATGATAAGGCTGATATTAGTGAAAGAAAACACCGAGAAGCAAGGGGATTGTGAGTCCCTTCTTCCTCCAAGGGAGGGCTCTTGGACCCCCACAAGTAAGCTCTTCTTACAACAAATAAAAATGAAAACGGTGAAAGAACTCTTTGCTAATCCACTCAAGGGGTGAGATGGATTGCCCAATGCAATGATGCAAATATACTCTTGGCAAGGATAGAGTCCTCAAGAGAATAATGGCAGCATAATTTTGCTTTGAATTCCTTGAAAAATGAAGTGTATCCATGGCCTTTTTATAGCATTCCTTTGAGCTATTGTTCAATTAGTTTGTAGTGTGTAAAGAGGTTAATTAGGGCATTTCTAGGTCTTTGACCAGCCATCCAGTCGAATCCAGTCCAGATTTGAGTGTCAAATCGGCTTGGGCGCTGAACTAGAAGTGGGTGGGAGGCCGACCACTCTCATAAATGCATTGTTTCTCAGGTGCATGGCTTTTTGCGATAACAGTCACGCATTGTGCGCATGTGTGCGATTCCTGCATTCTTGTTGCGTGCATGTGCGCGCGTGCCCAATGTCTTCATAGCGCCCTTCAATTTTTCACTATTTTGTATAGTTTTTGACCCTTTATGAATGCTTTTGTGTTAATTCAGGTCCATGGATGACTTCATAACTGTTTGACGATGCTGAATTCTTGTGACCATGTGCGGACAAAATTTCAGTGATAACATATGCCCCCTGATGGATGAGGTTAGGAGCATACGTATAGCCAAAATCCATCAATGTTTCTTCTACTAAGAGTGTTTTTGTAAGAGAGAGAAATAGTGGGATCGTCCAGAGCGATCCATTGGAGGAAAAAGAACCGGTAGAACCCAACCTTCCATGAGGTGTGTAAAAAAGAAAACTGTGTACAAATGAGGTGGGCATGCCCCATGCTCGTGTCATGTAACTCAAAAAAGAGGAATGAAGTGTTGGTGTAGAAAACTGCAGTGCCCTCGGGGGCGGTCGTGATAAAGGCAGAAGACAATTCTGCGGATGAACATACTCTGAATAGTAGGTAGTGACCGCGGTAATAAGTATCACCGATTATGTGGGCATTGATAGCCCAGCCAAGTTCAGAGGTCTTCGGCAAGTGAAAGAACTAACTGCAATAGTCGCAAAGTAAGACCCACCGTAATATGAGAAAGTGTTGATGTCGAATGTTATGGGGGTCAATGACAGCAGGGAGCAATTGTGTTTCACCCTGTGTCGTCCGAGATCGCTCATTGGGTGGGTAATGAGAATCAATATATTGTCGCCCTTCTGGAAAACTGTGCTGATGTCGACAAAAAAGTGGGATGCGACTCCCAGAAGCAAATGACTTCGTGAAATCTACTAGGTGAGGTTAGGAAGTGGAGGAGATACATGGACGAAGTCAAGATGTAGGAAGACTCAAGACTTCCCTTGGTTGGAGTATATGTGAGATAAAAGTGGCCGCAACCATTCAACGAGGTCAAGTGTTATGGGGACGACAAGACAGGGGATAAGTTGTGCCAGAGGCGGGACAAGGTGAAAAAACTCAGAGGGTAGAGGTAAGTGGCCTGTGGGGTACTCTGAAGATATGGACGATATCGGCAAGGGTGGATGATAAGTAGTGCCCCAACCAAGGGTGACATGGGTTGCGTTTGGCCAAAAAGGGAAGAAGGTCGTCAAAGGTGACAACAAAAAGGTAATGTGATGACTGGAAAAAAAGGCGTTTGTACAATAAATAACAAATAATTGGGGAGAAGTGTATAAAGACAGAAACGAGTGCCCCAGTGTGATATGGTTGGCCCTAGTAGGGCATAATTTGCTCGGAGAACTGATGGAGGGTGGGGACCCCATGGGTGGGTTTCTATATGAGGTAGGTGAAATGAAGGGAGATTTGCAGATGGGCAAACAGATTGTGGATGAAATGGAGGGTTCATGCTACTGCAGAGGTGCAACCCAAAAATAGAACAGTGGAGAGATAATCTAGGAGTCCATTGGGAAAGCTAGCAAAATGAGGGGAAGGAGTATGTGGCAGATTCGCAACAAGATGTAAGACTATCGGGACTCCCATCCCTAAAGGGTTTTTGAAAAATAGCATGAGTGTCAAAAGCACAAAAGGGTGCTATGAATGGGACAACTCATGTGGGTAAGAGTGCTACCGGGTGACAGTACTGAAGATGCAAATGGAGGTGTGGGTACTGCAGATCTGGAAATGGGGATCCTAGAGGCAAATGCCAGAGGGTGTGACTGGAAATGTAAGTGAGATTCAGAGGGAATGACTACATGCCAGTGCTGAGTATATACCTGAAGGGGTTGTGTCGATGTACGATGACTAAGTACGTGCACACATGAAAACCAAATACCCGACATGAACAATATCTGAAGAGAATCGAATATATGAGCATGTATTTGATAAGTGTGAATATGCGCATGCATACCTGATCAGGGTATGGAAAATGGCGTCCTGGGAGCTCAGGATGAAAAGAGGCCCAGGGACTATCGTGATGTAGATGACGGGATGCTGATCCCATGACTGAAGATGGATCGAGAAATGGACACCTGGAGCTCCCGGAATGGTGAGTGGAAGTTTGGCAAAGAGGCCTATATATAGCTGTAGGGTCCACATTGCCACCTCTTTTGTACTTGCTGCTATAGTGATTAGACGAGAAGCATTCAAAGGAGATTGTGAGATTCTAGGAGGACGAGGCATCCAATCGAGGACCCGCAAGATTCAAGTTAGTGGTCTGATCATCCTGCATAGAATTAGGGTTTCATTTTTTGGGTAGGGGTTGTACGGAGGGCCATAGAGGGGGTGTTTATGGGTGTGGGCCCCACATGCACGGGCGATCCAATAGTAGGTGCGCACACGTGCGCGCCTGCCCACCAGATAGGCACACATGGGAGCATTGGTAAGGGGGTAGAGGGCGTGCACTATGGGCGCGCTTGTCGACTGAACAGGCGTGTCTGTCGACTGAACAGGCGCGCACATGTGCACGCCTGAGAGCATGCCTGTGTAGTGAACAGGTGTGCACACGTGTGCGCCTGTGTAGTGAACAGGCGCGCACACATGCGTGCCTGTGGGGTGTACAAGCGCGCATGTGTGCGTGCCTGTGGGTTAAACAACCGCGCCGTGGAGGCAAGGTTGACGGGTGTAAAACGTGTCTTTTTGATGTTGTTGATTGTCCATGTGGCTGACTTAGGACGGTGTTATGTGTTGCAGGTGAGTTTTGTGCACGATGCCTATTGGTTGGCAAGAGCGGGATTGGTCCCAGTTGTGAGACGTCGTGGCTATTGAGGAGCCAGGTGTACGTGCGACTTTGGCAGCCTATGGGCTGTTGAAGTTCTTTGAGTGCCCATTGATATGGGCGCAGGAGTATCTTTTGCAGTTTCTTATCTGGATGTGGAGTCCGGACCTGCACTGCTTCATAGTGCGGGGAGAGAAGATTCCCTTCACTGCGGTGGAGGATGTATATTTTTTGACTGGGCTCCCATTTCGGGGAACGCCCCTACCGGCGGAGCCGGTGCTACCGAGGGATACACCGCTAGCGACGGTTGGCCAGAGATATTGTTCGGGGCTGAACTTTATGTCCGACACAGTTGTGAGCATTGGGGCGATGGATTCCCTAGCGCATCACTGTATAGTAGCGATGATTGTGAGAGTTTATGGTTCACTAGTGACGCAATGGATCAGTGGTGGCCAACTGATGGTGATGGAGAGAGTGTTGGTCGGTGAGCACTTCATCTGGGGGCTTACACTGCATGTCAGGATGGTAGGGTAGCTGGACCACTGTCGGTCCACGGATATGGGAGAGTTTGCCTTCGGGTCCATCCTGGTGGCCTGGTTTCTAGAGAGGGTGTTGATGTTGCGCCCTAGGATTCTATTGGGTGCGCCTGGGGCACGAGAGTCGTGGCTGAGGCAGTGGTCGACTGTGTTTCTTCACCATGGTGGTGGCGAGGGTGGCCACTTCTTTACTGCAGAGGCGGCGCAGGTATGGCAGTAGATGTCGCAGGTGATATTGCGATACCCCTATGTTGGGGTTGACTTCTGGGAGGATTCAGACATGGTGCTACCTCCAGGGGAGGTGTTTGATCGCCGAGTTATGTTGATGATGTTGATATGTATGTTTTTTTTTTTTGAGATAGCATGACATATGTATATGATATAGATGCTGATACTATCTGTTGCTTGTTTGTATGTGCAGATGTGGCACCTCGCAGGCGCGAGGTGGAGTTGCAGAGAGCGCCAGCTCATCAGGAGCCAGAGAGACTATTGCGGGGAGAGAGACGTCGGCATGAGGATGCCACGGTGCGACCAACTGATCTAGAGAGGGCAGCAAGGAGACTCTGGTTTGATGACCCTGGTGCTGGGCCATCACATGCTCCTCTGACGGCTGTCAGAGTAGATTTTGAGGACATACGTCGTCGCCTGGAGGCGGTGTTACAGGATGTGCCTGAGGGCATGTGGTCTCACATCCAGGATGAGGGTATCCTAGAGCAGTGTGTGGGGGTTCCGCCACCATGGCGGGCCGTAGTACGACGAGCAGCAGTGGCTGGTGCTGCGATGACCGGACGAATGTTGTCGGGGCAGGAGGGACCGGTAGGGGGTGGACCACCACCGCCTGAGGGAGGGGCAGGTGGTGGTGGGCTGCCACCGCCCGAGGGAGGGGCAGGCGGTGGTGCTCTAGAGGCACTATGAGTGGTTCTCTATGTATTGATGTATTTTTTGCATATAGGCTGGTGAGCCCATTTTGTACCGAGGTGCTTCATTGGCCTGCGGATAGTTGTATTTTTGTATGTAAACATTTGGATGGCACTGTGGACCTTTCGATATATACATGAGTATACATTTTGAGATCTATGTGTTGTTTACATATGTTTTGTTAATGTATTGATGATGTCTAATCTATATATGCTATGACAGGTTATTGATATGTTTATGTATGTGTAGTGGTAGCTTGATGTGAGATATGCCAGTCTAACACAATATTAGCTAGGTTATCTGTAATTTGATTCAATTGTCTTGGAATATGTGTAAATGTAATGGAATCAAAATGGCGAGATAAAAGTCTAACCTGTAGGTATTTGCAAAAGAGGCAAGGATCGCGTACGCGGTACACATTGTTGAGCTAGAGAATGTGTTAAGGTCCTAACCCGCACATAGGTAGATCAATGTATTCAGATGTAATAAAGGTAAATATTAATAAGACCTTTCAATAAAATAGAATAAGGCGGATGTAAGCTTCTATTAGGTCTTCTTACATCCG
>SNQJ01S0202521.1:0-16756 GCA_010110895.2 Picea sitchensis | reverse complement strand
CATCAACCTCCCTTATTTATTTTTAAGAAAAGTTAAAATAAACTAAAATATAAATCACTTACATAAAATAACAATAAATAAAATGCAAATTATTTCTTCTCATGCTGGCTTATAAATTCAATTTGATAATTTTCCCCAAAATGTACATGACAACCTGATGCAGGAGAATCGCCTTCAAAGTCAACACCGCACACATGGAGGCAAACAAAGGACATCTCAGCAATGACAAAATTTAAAATTGAGCATTTAACTCATAATTTAATGGGTTGTTGAGATATTTTTGTAACAACATTTTAAAATGTAACTTGTTTGTAAAGTCTTGAAGGACTGTAAGAAATTGCAGATATGGAGTGTCAACTCTATATGGAAATAACTAGTAGTTATTGTAATAGGACAGAGTAGGTAATATCTTTGAATTTGAAATGATAAATTTTAGAACACGACGAGAGAGCTCATGGAGCAGTCCTTAGATAGATTTTCAATAAATTGCATTGTAAGATAGAGAATGTAAGAGACATAATAGAGAGATCAGTAGAGCAGAGTAGAATAGAGAAACACTATGTATTTTGTTTTCATGAATGAATAGAGCGGACATAAATTGTCCCAAATCCTTGGACTGGGTTCATTTCATGTGTGATTGAATGAATGTTATTCTGTGTGTATGATTTGTTACAGTTCATTTCATGTATGTGTTTGAGAGATTGACTGTATGAGTACGTGACGAAAATGGTTGAGTTTTAATCGTTTATCTTATGATACTTCTATGCAAGGTGTGCATCTTGAGCGCAAGGAGTGCGTTGACTGAGTCTAGGATTGATTCAGAGAAATTCAGAGAGAGATTCAGAGAAACTTAGACTAGATGCAAGGTGTGCACAACATCAAGGAGCCAACAAGCTTCAGAGAACCAACGCGGAAGATTGTCAAGTGGGAAAGAAGCATTTTCTTGGCAAGAAAATATTTCGAACTGAGTTATTCGAAATCCCGATAATGAAAGATTTGAATGGGAGATCGAAATCCTTCCAAGGGATAAATCTCGGAAGAGATAGAACTTTCTGCAAGTGTTAGCGAGATCCAACAGTTGGATTTGCAAGAGGGGCGAAGATCGAGTCTCTGAACCCTCGAAAATCTTCTAAATCTCGGAGAAGGGAGAAGTTCAGGAGAGAAGGTACAGTGGCCGTAGATCAGTCAGAGGGAAGATCTGGACCATCGAATCCATGTCCAGACAACGAGAAGTAAGTGCAGGAGGAAAATAGATCTGAACCATCAGATCTGGCGTGTGAGCCAACAATCGTTGGATCTGGGGGAAGTCGCACGGGGGAAGTTCTGAACCCATCACAATTGTCCATCAAAGAGGTCGTGTGGCAAGCGCACAATGTGTTGGTGACTCACAACTTGAAAGGGTCAAAGGGAAGTCTGCGAGGTTTCGTGAAATATGAACTCCCAAAAGGATCATAGTCGTTGATCGTTCTGAAGTCATCGGGACCATCTGTTGTCAAGGGAGACATGTGGCGAAGAGTCATCATTTCATTGACTCGCAGAGTGAAGAAGTCAAAGAACAGAATCTGGAGAATTCGTAAAGAGAAGATTCGCGAGAGGATCACAGCTGTTGATTGTCTCAATGTCATCAAGGTCGTCCATTTTGGAGGGACGCGTGGCAAGAGACCAACATTTCACTGACTCGCTACTAAATAAGGTCAAACGAGTAGAGTCGAGGACTCGTGAGGTCCAAACTCGTGATAGGATCTAAGTCATTAGATCATGAGAGAAACGTGACCATCAATTTGGGCGAAGGAAATATCAAAGTTTCGAGGATCGGGATTTTGAAAGGTAAGTGTGGGGGTTGAGCTTCAAACTTGCAAAACACAAAGTCCTGACGTGATTAGAGGAGTGGCCCCAGCTCATAGGTAAGGGTCAACTTGATGGAGACCAAAGGGAGAGCTATGGAACATTAGCCTGTTTTGGAACTCGAGGATTGGAGAATTAGAGTGGACTCATACGTGGAAGTCTCGAGGTCGTGAAATGCAATGAGCCTTTCTGGGCTCAGCCAGTGGTCACAGGTGGTGGTCACATGGGGAAATATTTGAGGGGAGCTAACGAGCACTCAAACCTCATCAGGAATCATCTATCGAGAGGATTGAGGACGCTCATTCCAAGGAATCCCGATACATGAACTCTCGATATGCCTTTTGCATAGGCGTGCGGTCACATCTCGTGACCATGTGGAGTAGAATCTCGCACTTGGGTGCTTAGTCACACAAGTGGAGTTTTGTGAGAGGACCTATGGATTTGAAGAGTGAAATTTCCAGCAGGGACTAGAGAACTGTCCCAACTCAAGGAGATTGAACGATCCAGTGACCAGGAGGTCAGCGAACCTTATCGAGGTAGGGGGTTTGAAACAGGTGATATTAGAGCCAAGATTAAGTTTGTTTGTAGACAATAAACAAAAGGATAAAGGAGGAAAGTTGATATTGTTTTTGGTATCAAGGAAATTTGATTTATGTTCGAAGGTGACGCAGTAAAATCATGCCACCCAGAAGGCACAGAGAGAATGCATAAATGGAAGAAGAAATGAGGCGACTCCGAATGAGGTTGGACGCCATGGAAATAGCACACAAGAGAGCACATGTAAATGGAGATATCAGTGAAGATGATAGTGAAGAAGAAGAAGAAGCAAATGTAGTAGAGGATGTTTCACAAGATCGCTTGATAAAAGTTGTTTCAAAGATAGGAGCTAGAGAAAGAATAGAGGTACCTATGTATGAGGGAAATTTGGAAGTTGAATAATTGTTATATTGGGTACATGCTATGGACAACTACTTTGATTACGAAGACATCGAAGAAGATAAGATGATGAAGCATGCAATGACAAGACTGAAAGGTCATGCAATGTTATGGTGGGATGAACTGCAAGTCGAACGCAGGAGAAATGGTAAGAAAAAAATAAAAAACTGGGATAGGATGGTAGCGAAGTTGAAAGCCAAATTTATCCCAAGGGATTACCAAATCAATATTTATAGAATATTGCAGAACTTGAAACATAGGGTTTTATCAGTGAAGGAGTACATTGAAGAATTTTACCGACTGAACATTAGGGCTGGACAGAAAGAGAATGCATATGAGAAGACAACAAGATATATCAATTGGCTGAGATATGAGATACAAGAGGATATCAACATGATGTCTATCAGTAAAGTCGAGGATGCCTATCAAGCAGCCTTGAAAGATGAAGAAAAATTGGCCAGGAAGTAAAGCCAATGAAACAGAGGAGGAAATTCAAACAGAGGCAAGGGAACCAACAGAGAGAAGTTCCAGAAGTTGAAGCCTGAAGTTGACAAACATCATAGTCACCATGAGAAAGGTGGAAGTTCTAAAGAAGGACAACATGGAGGAAGAGATTCTTTTTCCAGAGGAAGGGGAAGAGGAAAATCCAGAGGAGGCGTAGTTAAATGCTATACCTATGGAAAAGAAGGACACAAATCTTGGGAATGTCCCAACAGAAAGAGAGAAGAAGGCGGAGAAGCACACATTGCTGAAGTGCAGAAGCATGTGGAAGCAGAATCCGCAAAAGGAGGGAGGAACCTCATGATGAGGAAAACTCTTCTCAAATCTGAAAAGGAACCAGAGGAACCAGTTCAGTGAACAAGCTTGTTCATAACTACTTGCAAGTCAAAAGACATAGTTTGAAAAGTAATCATAGACAGTGGGAGAAATGACAATCTAGTATCCACAGAGATGGTGGAGGCTGTAATTGAAGACAACTGCACATCCAAATCCATACAAGGTATCGTGGTTGCCGAAATGACATCAAGTCATGATAAGTCAACAATGCCAAGTTGAATTTAAAATAGGAGGTTACAAAGATGAAATACTGTGTGATGTAATTCCTATGGATGTCTGTCATATTTTATTAGGGAGGCCATGCAAGTATGACCGAAAGGTTATTCATGATGGGAGAAAGAATACCTATACCCTAGAAAAGAATGGTAGAACACATATATTGCTACCCATAGAACACAAAGAGCAAAAGAGAGAAGATAGTTCAAACATACTTCTCATGAGTGGGAAGGAGCTCTTAAAATAAGTCAAGAAGGAGAAAGAAATGCAGTTTGATGTTGTCAGGAAGCCTAGAGTTATCCTTACGAATACTTATGTAGAAGACTTTCCTATATAAATCCAAGAACTGTTGGAGAACTTTGTTGATATAGTCATGGATGAGTTACCACACTCGTTACCACCCATTAGGAGCATAAGCCATCATATTGACCTTATTTCAGGAGCTAGTTTACCAAACAAAGTAGCTTATAGGTTAACACCTAGAGAGAATGAGGAAGTCAAAAATCAAGTCCAGGAGCTATTGGATAAGGGGTTAGTCAGGGAAATCTTAAGCCCATGTGTATTACCGACTGTATTAAGTCCAAAGAAAGATGGGGGATGGAGGATGTGTACAGATTCCCGAGGCATCAACAAGATAGCCATTAGATACAGATTTCCTTTATCGAGGATAGATGATTTGATGGACTGTTTGACTAGAGCAAGATATTTTTCCAAGATAGAATTGAAGAGAAGATATCATCAAATCCGAATGAGAGAGGGAGATGAATGGAAAACAACATTCAAGACAAATGAAGGATTGTTTGAATGGTTGGTCATGTCGTTTGGGTTGACAAATGAGACAAGCACATTTATGAGATTGATGAATGAACTATTGAAAGACTTCATAGGAAAATTTTTCATAGCATATATAGATGATATACTAATCTTCAACAAGACAAAGGAAGAACACTTAAGACATTTGACATCAGTGATGGAAAGGTTGCAGCAAGGGAAATTGTTGATAAATCTGAAGAAGTGTTCTTTTATGAAGAAGGAGCTCATATATTTGGGTTTTGTATTCTCTTCAAATGAATTGAAGATGGACCGAGAAAAAGTGCGAGCGATTAGAGAATGGCCATCACCAAGCAACATATTTGAGGTAAGAAGTTTTCATGGGCTAGCAATATTTTATAGAAAATTTATCAGAAATTTCAATGGCATATGTGCACCCATGCTGGACACTGTGAAGAATAAACACAAGTCTTTCAGTTGGACAGAGGAAGCTGAAATAACTTTTAAAGTGTTGAAAGAGAAGATCATAGAGCAACCAATTCTGGTCTTACCATATTTTGGAAAAACGTTTCAAGTGAGATGTGACGCAAGTGGATTAGCTATTGGAGCAATCTTGAGTTAGGAAAATAGACCAGTTGCTTATTTCAGCGAGAAACTTAATGACGCCAAGAAAAAGTGTTCTGTGTATGACAAGGAATTTTATGCGGTGATTCAAGCATTGAAAAAATGGAGACACTATCTAATTCCTAAAGAATTTGTCTTGTACAGTGACAATGAAGCTTTGCAATTTATTACTAGGCAAGAAAAGTTGAATCAGAAACATGCAAAATGGGTAGAATTCATGCAGAATTTTACTTTTGTTATTAAACACATTGTTGGAACTGCTAACAAAGTCACAGATGCTTTGAGCAGAAGGAGTTTGATTGTATAGGAATTCCAGGTGGAGACCTTGGGGTTCGAACACCTCAAGGAGATGTATAAAGAAGATGCAGATTTCAAAGAAGCTTACGAGGCATGCACGAATCCTTTATTGGGAGATATAAGTCCATGGACTGAATATTTGATTCAAGATGGATTATTGTTCAAGGGGAGCCAACTATGCATTCCAAAGTGCTCAATGAGAGACAACCTATTGAAAGAGAAACATAGTGGAGGTTTAGATGGACACTTTGGTCACGATAAGACATTTGCACAGCTGGGAAATTCATATTATTGGCCAAGCATGAGAGTAGAAGTGAAGAAGTTTGTAAGCAATTGAAGAATTTGTCAATATTCAAAAGGAAGACAACAAAACATCGGTTTGTATTAGCGATTACCAATTCCAGAGAGGCCGTGGGATGCAATCAATATGGATTTTGTTTTGGGATTTCCTAAAACTCAAAAAGGGAGTGATTCCATGTTTTTTGTGGTAGACATACTCTCAAAAATGGCACATTTCATACCATGCCAAAAGACAAGTGATGCCACACACATCGCCAATTTATTTTTCAGAGAAGTAGTGAGACTACATGGATTGCCAAGGAACATAGTGTAACAACCCTAAGTAGTTAATCAGTTGTCACGAGTTAAATAATTGTTTAATGTATATTAGTTAATTAATTAATTAATTAATTGTCCTGATTTAATATTTGAGTTAATGAATTTGAGTTTAATAATTTATTAATTTAGTAAAAGGAGACTTAATGTATCGAATGATGGAATCATTAAAGAAAAGGGGATAAGGTGGTTGGCATTGAGTGGAGGGATAAGGTGGGTGAGTCTTAATGAAAGGGAGAAGGCGGTGAATGAGAGAGGGGGGAAAGGAGGATAAGAGGAGGGAAAAACACTCGAGAAGGCACTTATGATTTTTTGGGGGAGAGCATCATTTTGAGAGAGGAGAGGTCTGTATTGTTGGTTTGGGGGTTGGAGTAGCTCGTTGGAGGATGGTATTGGTTTTTTCTTGAGGAACTTGTTGGAGTTTGGTGTACTGAGACAGGGAGCACCAATTGCAGGGAGTTTTGGCCTCGAGGGCCAAGAGTCCTTACAGAATCCTGGAGCTAGGGAGCCGGAGAGGCTATGTTCCTAGCTGGCTGGGAGCTTAGTCGGTTTTGGGCAATGCATCAGGCAGAGTTGGAGAATAATAGTAGCATCAGTTAGAGGTATGTATTTTCATTATTATGCTATGTTATGTGGTTTATTATCACGTTGTTGAATATGTTGAATATGTGGTTTATTATGATGTTGCTCCTAAATTTTAATTATGCTGAATAATGAATGTTTAAAAGTTAGGATAACATTTCTCTATTTTAACTTATGTTTTATAAGGCTCTATTGGAAGAGACCTTACACATGGTATTAGAGTGTTAGTTTGAAATATGGGACCAAAGGCCCACCTACCCACCCATCCTCTTAACTCTAGACAGAAATCTAAGCTATGTATCGTGTAAACAACCCTGAAACTCTAAAAAAATAAAAAAAACTCTAAAACTTGTTGACCTGTAAAACACTTTACCCTTCAGTGTTATCAAAGTAGGTTGGTAGTTATGTGTTGTAATGACTACAGATTTCCCCCACAAAAGACCTCTTGTAACGTGGATCATGTAAAGGATGAAAATAAGCAAAGAATATCCTGAAACTGGCAATATGGTAAACCTGTCTCTGAGAATATTTTCCTAGAGATTTAGCATCTACACAAAGGAACAAGGCAAGACATAATTATTTCTTGTATTTTACAAAATTCTTTAAGAAGATATGAAAACCCCTAAATAAGTAATGATATCAACTACAGATCTAATGATCAAAAGAGAATTTGAAAATGAAATGATCTTAAGACACCATCGCCCAAATACAAATTCTGCAAGAGTGGTGCTCACTCAAAAAAAAAATGATGATTTGTCTTCATTTGCAGCTGATGCGAACAATCCTAAATATGAGCTAGAGGAACTCTCAAGCTACAAGTTAGTTTCATTATAATACACTCCAAGGTGTAGATGATGTAGTCTTGAAAAGATAGGCAAGAGTGGAACTAGTAGATAACTGTGGAGATAGGGGCTCCTTTGGCTCAATCCATGCGACTTTCTTATAAGCTTTGTACATATCATCCATAGAACCTATATTAACATCCCTCCTACTGAGAATAGGGAATCAAAATATAACTCTATAGTAGGGACTTATAAAATCAAACTCTCATTGTTGGAGAAAGGAAGTGACCCTGGCAAACCAACTAGTCTCACCACCTGGACTAGCAAGTGGCATAGATAAATGAAATATTATTGTTTGTAATTGAAATAACATCATGACAATTTAAAATGAGTACCAATAACACAATTGAATTAACACAAATGAGTACCAAATCTCCAAGTCACAACAATGCAGTAACCAAATCTTGTGGGCAATATCACATGGCAAGCATTAAGCACATATGTCCAAGCACCAACGCACAAGGTGCCATGAGGAGGAGAGCCCAGAAGGGGAGAATACATTTGCACTACGCATCGAGCAGGCTCAACACTAGAGACCAAGCGCCAAAAACAAGGCCAAAAAACTGTGCCTGGCATAAAAAAAAAGTATTGGGCCAACTATCCTTTGAATCCAATCTCCAAGCTATCCAACCAAAGTTACATCACATTCCAAGCCACATGATAACTCACACAAGGAGCCAAGGAGAGAGTCCGAAAGAGAGCCAAAGCAGTGCACTACACACACAACAGTCCAGAAGGAACAACATAATAGAAAATATTTAGGCCCAAGGCCCGATTTGCAAACTAAGTTTCAGGCGTCGAACTGTCAACACATAAGACAAAGAGCCAAGCCCACAAGTTATCAAGCGCCAACTACCAACACATTAAAAATAAAAAAAATGGGTGCAGGCTCATGGGTTTTGAACCCGCGACTGGTAGCCACACAACTCACCACAAAGATCAACACACAAGGAAACTTGTACCTAGCACCAAGCCACCAGAGAGAACCACAATGGAACCCTTGGATTCATGTTTCATTCACTACGCACCAGGTATTTATATAAAAAAAATACGAGTTGGCACATGCATCCCAACACACAAGTCAGCAGAGACCGAGTGCGCAAGCGCCAAGCTTAAGAGATAAGCCGCAATAGTTGTGCCTCCAATCACCCAAGATCAATAGCCAAGACATCAATAATAACCACACCAACTACCACAGAGGAGCCCACGCGCCAAAAAAGTGCGCTACGCCGAATAAAAAAAAAAAACAACAAAGTGAAGCAATAAAAATTTTCGACCACTTGAAACCAAACCTCACCAAATCTTGATACTTAAGCTCAACACTTGATTCTACACCCAGTGATCACCCAAGGACCAAACCATCCAGGGAAGGAGTCACAAGGGACACTCTTTTATCAACGCGACCACGTGCCAAGCCATGGAGGAGAAGCCCACAAAGGAGCAGAGGGAACATGCCACTATACATGATGCACCTTCTAGACCTTGAAATTGTGGACACTAGGGCTGACTGAGTAGAAGGATGGCCATGGTCATCGACCTCATCCTTCACCCTGAGCGTTTGACAAAAAAAAACGAAATGGAAAGGGGAGAGGGGGTAGGGTTTGAAGAGATAAGGATGGAGGAGATTAGGGTTAAGGGATGAGTGTCGGGGGAGGGGGTACGTGGGCCTCATGCAAGGACCCACTGCCTGACTTTAGATTTATTTTTATTATTATTATTATTATTTTTTTTATTGTTATTTTTATTTAAAAATAAAATAAAAATTATTATTATCTTTTAATTAAGGTTTAAACTATTATTGTTTAAATTAATTTAAATGTTAATTATTTAATAAATATAATATTTAAATTTAAATATATATACAAGGTGATTAATTAATTTGATTGGTTAATTAAATTAGGGATTAGTTAAGTGATTAATTAGGTACTTAAGTAGGATACCAACAATAATATTAAATTTCCGGATTAATTAAATGCGTTGATTAAGGCGACTGAAACTTAGGTTAAAAGTTTAATCTAGATTTTTTTTTATATATAATGTTGACTATTTAAAAAAAAAAATCACCTTACCTAGTTTTAAAGAATTTTTTTAAAAGACATAGACAAAGATAAGCGGGAGGGGACTTTATGCACACTAGGAAGGTAAGTTAGAGGAATTGGCAAGTGTGGTGCACTGCTAGCGTAGCTACTAGGCGAGGGAGTCAGTAGTTTTCTTAGGCAAAGACATCAAGTTTAGAGGCTTTCGACCCTAACCTAGCCACTTCCCCTAAAGAGAGTAACTTTTGTTTACATACAATTAAAAAAAAACTTACACCTAACCCTGTTTTCAAGTTTAAGTTGCGCAAATGTGAATTTCCCTAGATTCTCCCTGACAAACTTTTGGTTGATGCAGATTCAACTATATAGGATGGTTAGGACTCGAGGAAATCGAGGCAAAGGGGCATCGTCGCAAGGACCGCCAATGCCACCACCACCATCGTCTGAATTAGCTCTCATTCTGCACTTTTTGGAGGCCATAAATGAGACATTAAAGGAGTGTCAGCCAGCAGGGATTGAAGTGGAGCCCCTACCATATGGAATGGGTAATTTTGAAGCATCAAGGGATTCTAGGGGAGGGCCTCCACCTGAAGACATCACTAGAGAACTGCATAAGATCAAACTTCTAAAGTTTGCTAGGGGTCGTTCCAGTGAATGTGCAGAGGCATGGTTGGAAGGAATGACAAGGTGTTTCACCTTAAGAGACTATGCTTCCACATCAAAGGCAAAGATAGCAATCTTTCAGTTAAGGGACAATGCCTTGAATTGGTGGGGCAACCTGGAGAGGCAGTTTCACCTTAGCCTAGACACTGTCTCTTGGGAACTTTTTGAGGAAAGGTTCTGAAGGAAGTATCTACCATCTTACTACGACGAATAACAGGTGGGAGCATTTCATGCTCTAGTACAAGGGAACAAGACTATGGAAGAGTACAAGATCAGGTTCATGGAATTGGTAAAATATGTTTCGTACATGGATAATGATCAACGACAGGCAGAACGCTTTGTCTATGGGTTAAACCCTAAGATATGGGCCATGGTACGGATGTGGAAACCATCTTCAGTAGTGGAAGCAATCGAAAATGCACGTTATGTTGAGGAACACATGAACTTAAATGGAGGTATGAGGTAGACCTTTCCGCATCGTCCTGGATTCATGGGGAAGGCCCCTAGGAAATTCCCTAGGGGAAGGAACTCATTTAAGAGACCATCAAAGAGCAGTGCATAGGTTCCATCTCATATTACATGTTGGGGGTGTGGAGGACCCCATTACCAGCGTGACTGCCCAGAGTTGCAAGAAGGATTTGTGCATAGAGAAGGAAAGGCCCCGATGGGAAGAGCAAGTGGTAGCCACCAGATTTATGTAGCAGTTAATAATCACTAGGAAGAACATCAATCCACAGTGGTGGAATCGTCAGGTACGCTAAACCATTTCAATGTTAAAATTTTATTTGATTCTGGTGCTATAGATAGTTTCATTTCACCATGTGCATTAGAAAGGAGTGGGTTGGCATCCTACGAGCATGACGACTTTAAACAAGTCAATATGGCTTCGAGGGAAAAACAAGCGGTAGGACCTAGTGTTGATAATTGTCTAGTAGACCTGGGGGCATATACTACCAGGTTAATGGTATACGTCACTACCCTTGAGATGTATGACCTAATCATTGGAATGGATTGGTTAGAAGCACATCGAGCTATGGTAGATTGTTTCGCAAAAAGGGTGCTTTGTGTTGATGATGAAGGAAGGCCAGTAGAGATCCATGGTGTATGAAGAAAGGTGTCTCTATGCTTTATCTCAACTATGAAAGTTAAGCGGTGCATGAGGCAAGGGTGTCAACTGTATGTAGTGGAAGCAGTGAGTGAAAGGAAAGGACCCTCCTTGGATCAGTACCCAATATTGTCGTAGTTTAAAGTTGTTTTTCCGAACGAGTTACCAGGGTTACCTCCTACGAGGGAGCTTGATTTTACTATTGAGATAAAACCTGGTGCAAAACCAATTTCCAAGATTCTGTATCGGATGACAACACCATAACTTTTTGAGTTGCAGATGCAGTTGAAAGAGCTACTCGAATTAGGGATAATAAGGCCTAGTGTCTCACCTTGGGGTGCGCTAGTAAGTTTTGTGAGGAAGAAGGATGGTTCCTTATGACTGTGTATAGATTACAGGGAATTGAACTGTGCTACAGTGAAAAATAGGTACCCAATGCCATGGATAGATGATCTCTTTGATCAAATGAAAGGAGCAACGATATTCTCAAAAATTGATTTGCGATCAGGGTATCACTAGTTAAGGATTAAGGAAGGAGATATTCTTAAAACTGCCTTTCGAACTCGGTTTGGGCATTATGAGTTCATTGTAGTACCTTTTGGAATGACCAACGTGCCAACAATATTCATGAGCCTCATGAATGGTGTATTCCAAAAGTACTTGGACCACTTTGTATAAGTATTTCTAGATGATATCCTCATCTATTCCAAGAATGAAAGAGAGCTTGAGGAACACTTGCGAGTGGTGTTGTCCTGCCTTAGAGAGAAAAAATTATACGGGAAGTTGTCGAAGTGTTCCTTCTTCTAGGAAGAAATTTACTATTTAGGTCATATCATTTATGGGGAAGGAATCTTTGTGGACCCAGAAAAGGTAAAGGCCATTATGGAATGGCCAATGCCGAAAAAATCTCATGAGGTAAGAAGCTTCATGGGGTTAGTAGGTTATTATCGGAGATTTGTGGAAGGGTTCTCTAAAATAGCGAAACCCATCACCACTTTGCAGCGCAATGGGGTCAGGTATGAATGGACAGAGGAATGTGATAGTGCATTCATCGATCTTAAAAGGTTACTAACTACTACACCAATTCTATGAGTGTCGGATATGGAAAAGGGCTTCCTAGTCTACATGGATGCCTTGAAGCAAGGGTTGGGGGCCATGATAATTTAGGATGGGGGAGTGATAGCTTATGTGTCAAGGAATTTGAAGAAACATGAAGAACTTTATGCTAATCATGATTTAGAGTTGGCAACTGTAATGCTAGCTCTGAAACTTTGGAGGCACTATCTAGTAGGGAGGAACTTTGAGCTCAAAATGGACCATCAAAATTTAAAACATCTCTTCACTCAAAGGGATCTGAATGCCACGAAAAGGCGATGGAGTGAGTTCATGAGTGAGTACTATTTTGGTATTTCATATATCAATGGAAAAGAGAATTTGGTCACAGATTCCTTGAGTAGGAGACCACATGTCTTCTCCTTGGTACCCTTAAAAGTCAATCTGAGGGAACCTGTGTTGACGCAACTCCTTGGAGACAGTTGGTATTTAAAGGTTACCTCAAACCTCCAGAGTGGGAGGAAATTAGATCCAAAGTATGAAGGATATAGTCTGAAAGCAGACAAACTATTAAGATATCGAGGAAGGATGTACATCCCCGAAGGTGGGGATATTCGAAGCATCATACTAAAAGAAGCCCATAGAGCACTTTATTGTGTGCATCCAGGTGTGAAGAAAATGTACACATACATGAGGAAGCTCTTCTTCTGGGTAGGCATGAAGCGTGATATAGTCCATTTCATCGCCAAGTGCCTAGAGTGTCAACAAGTGAAAGCTGACCACCATCACCCGGTAGGCCTCCTACATCCAAATGAAGTTCCTATGTCCAAGTGGGAAGTCATTTCTATGGATTTTGTTGTGGGGTGTCCGCTCACATCTCATAGACACAATGCCATTCTTGTGATAGTTGATAAGTTGACCAAGAGTGCTCATTTTATTCCGGTTAGAGACACTTACGATGTCACTGATGTGGCACGCATGTTTGTAAGTGAGGTCATCCATTTGTATGGGTTACCTAAGAAGATCATTTCATATAGGGACTCCAGATTCACTTCTAGGTTTTGGACAAGTTTGCAGTCAGCGTTGGGGACTCAGTTGAACTTAAGTATATCTTTTCATCTTGAAACAAATGGGCAAACCGAGAGAGTAAATCAGGTTATGGAAGACATGCTTAGGATGTATGTTATGTATAATCAAGCCCATTGGGAGAAGTACCTACCTTTGGTAGAGTTTGCCTATAATAATAGTTTTCATAGCTCCATCAAAATGCCACCCTACGAAGTTCTGTATGGAAGGACATGAAGAACACCATTGAGTTGGGAGAGGTTGGAAGACTGAATAATAGTTGGGCCAGAATTGATTCAAGAGATGGAGGAATAGGTGATTCAAATTAGGCAGAGACTAAAGGAAGCACAGGATAGACAGAAAAGTTATGCGGATGCACACATGACTGATCGAAGTTATAAAGTGGGAGATTAGGTTTTCATTCGTTCATTAAAATTATTAGGCCTAATAGTTACCATTTGTAACAACCCTGGTAGAATATATGCTTAGGGATTATTAATAAAATTAATTGGTGGATTAATTGTCTTAACATGAGGTTTTAGCTAGAAGCAAAGATTACATGGTTTTAACTAAACAAAGATTGGCATAATAATATTAATTAAATATTTATTAGTTAATTATTTGTTATAATTTTGATTAATTAATTAATTAAAATTAATTACCTATCACATTGAATGAACATGGTAATAAATTTAATAGGGTTAATAAATTGTATTGTTAAATTAAAGATTATGTATACAGAGGGGATAAGGGGCATTAATAAATGGATAAGGAACATGAATAATGGGAAGGGACATTAACTATGTGGATAAGGGAATGAATGGAGAGATAAGGGAATGAATGCAAAGATAAGGAAATAAATGAGGAGAAAGGATGGTGAAAGAGGATATGAGCGGAGGAGGTTTACGAAGGAATGGGATTATCATTCTACGAGGATTTTATTGTGGGGGGGTTCTCTTGGATTGGGAGAGAGGAGAGTTTGAGTTCTGTAGTCGGGAGGATTAGTACAGGGGGCACCGGTTTGCTGGGGGTTTTGGGCATGGATGCCAGGATATCCATATGGTATCCTGGAGCTAGGAAGTTGTCCTAGTTGGCAGGGTGGAAACTCGGTTTGGGCAGAGTTGGTCCGTGGCTTTAAGCTGGGCAAGACAAGCGGAAGCAGCAGAAAGGTCAACAAGACAAGCAAAAGGTTAGCATCAGACTAAGGTATTTTAATTTACGTATTTGTTTTATGCAATTTAAGGAATATGATGTGTTATGAGGTTGTCCGTAAGCTATTATGTTTAACTCAATAAATTTTATATGTTCTGGTGATTAATTTATTTGTGCAATTGAAATGATTTATATCAAAATTTGTATTTACAGTCACTACAAATGGTATCAAAGCTATTTGTTTGAAATCTGGGCCTGAGGTACAAGCTCCAAGATCTAGCTCCAACCTCCACTAACCTGCAAAGCAATACCCAAAAATAAATATCAAACACACGAATCAAAAGGCACCTGTTCTATTAATTTTTCCCCTTTGAAAACCTGCTAACAATAGAAAATTTAAACTTGAGAATAATTATATGGAAATTCCACTGTTTAATAGGTACAATGGTTACCAGACAATTGGAACAACAAAAAAATCTAAGAAAGTAGATGATATTCGAGGGTTTGCGAAATTTTCGACTATTTAGAAGTTATAGTTAACAGTTTGCACATGATTCATCGGTTGGAAAATGTAGAATTGCTGCTATTTTTAGGTTTCTAAAATTCCAGAGGGTGTTACTACTAAGTTTGAGGAAAAAAAGACAACGCAATCACCTGCATCGGTGTACATAAATCTCTACTGCGAGTCACAAGAAAATTTAGGAGAGTTTAAGAAAATTTAGAAAACCTCCTTAAGCAGCGGAAAGCGAAGCGAAATCACTCAACCTGAGATAGTGAAAATACAGGTCTCTTGGCTTGCTTAATTTCTCAATGCTTTTAATTAATGCGTACTATAAACCTTAACATGAACCTCAAAGAGTCACAAGATAAGATTTTCGGAGAACTCGACATACTGGACAGTTCGCTGCCTGCTAAATTTTCTTGTGCTATTTCTGAAAGACTCTCTGTAGCTCCTATTTTCTACATAGATGATTGCTGATCTTGTTTCTTGATCGTTTTTCTCAAAAAATTACACAGTGGAAAATTCGGTTCTCTAACAGAGGCTTTTAACACTGGAAAAATTTAAATAGGATTACTAGCATATATTAGTTTAAACAATCAACGCAACACAGAGCTTTTCAGATGATCCAAAGTTCAACGCATTCCATATTCAGCACGCAGACTGCTTCTTTATGACTTTTCAACAATATTAACAGAAAATAAGAGCTATTCTTGTCATTTTAATTTGAATAGAAGATAAAGAGCGTTCAAATTCCAAACCTTGTGAGCTTCCATGCCACGGACTCTGCCAGCCTCGACGTCAATATTCTCTTCCAGTTTCTGATCCAGCTCCCATATGCTACCTTTACCACTCGCCATAGTTGCAAGAACTTCTCTCATCAAACAAGCTGTATCGTGTTCCGCTATTTCTTTCTTTGCATGTCTTTCTCTTCGCCAAACTTTTTAGCATTTTCTTTGGCGTTAGAAGAAAAGAGCTTTAGGTAACTGTTGCTGCTTCGACAAAATTATAGTACTGGATACATTTCCTGTATAATTCGCATGATGTAGAGGGTGATATTTCTTCTGACTTATGCTAATCAGTCTAGTTGTAGTTGTTGTTTAATGCACATGAGAATCTTTTGTCTCCCTTGTAGCCAAAGAAGCCTTGATTTCTGCAGATGGATTTTACTTTGCACAAATGCCCAGCCTATATATTGTACAACCGCCTCCCCTCTCCACAGATAAAAATTCCCAAGAAACAAATTACCGAAGAAAGATGCAGAGAGAATGGCCATGGCGACCGACCGCATAGCCAAAAGAAAATGACGAGAATTGTAGAGTTAGGGTTTAGTAAAGGAAGGCGTTGGAGGAGGCAAGGCGGGCACGTGGAATCCATGCATGCTTGCACTTGTTTTTTTTATTATTATTATTTATTATTTTTTTTCTTATTTTATTAATTTTTTTATATATTTATTATTAAATTTTGTGTGTGTTCGTTTATATTTTTTATTTATTATTTTAGTGTAAAAAAATAGTTTAGGTTAATTTAGTTTAAATTAATTTAAAGTTAATTTACGATAATTTAGTATAAAGTAAATTTAAAAATAATAATAATAATAATAATTATGTAACTTTAA
>SNQJ01S0202520.1:0-11772 GCA_010110895.2 Picea sitchensis | reverse complement strand
TTGTGTTGTTGTTGTCTTGTTCCAGGCAGGTGTTTTCAATAGGGCATACACTTCATTTATTGGCTGATTAGCCGGACTGTCTAACATTGGTGCTAACCTGTGAGGAGGGAACTCTAAAACTTGACTTTATACCTTCTGCCTCTTCAAACCCCAGGTTGCGGGGGACGTCTCCCCTGGGCTAACCTCCCTAAACAGAAAGAACGCCAGTTTGGTCTCTATCCTTTAGCCTATGACCTAAACTACAAACTGTGCGATAACAGAGCCCAATGGGTGACTAGGGTCTAGGGATATTGTAAATGACCATGCTAGATATCTCCTAGAGTCTTGCAGAATTCCATCGAGTCTAAGTAGTTTTTTTTAATTTTTTAAAATTACTTAATTAATGGTAATTTTAATTATTTTTGATGTAAAAATGTAAAAACTGGGTCCTTGGGATTTTTGATAGGGTATGAGTACTCAAAAGAAATGGAATGAGACCCCCTACACCTTTGGACCAAGTTTCAGCTCAATTGGACAAGTTTTGCTAGGTGTCCATGAGGATTCCAAGTCAGCAATTTAATTGCTTAATTGATAAAGTCAAAATGTCAATTTTTTGTAAAAAATGAGCAAAAAGGTTAGAGAAAGAGTGGGAGATGATGCTTAACCCCTTTCCTAAGTTAGAGAAACACTTTTCTAACTTAACTTTCACCCCCTCACCTAGCCATCACCTCAAGTTATCATTCCCCCTAGGGAAGTTGCGCCCACCTTGGTGAGAAAGTCAAGCAAAATGAAAAATTAAAGGGTAAAACCCCATTTCTCCCTGTTGACCGCCTATTACACTAGGGGATCAACTCCATGTGCCATGAAGATATGCATCATCAGATGCTAATATGACGAAGACATTTTGGTTCTACTGGGCAATTTATGCCTCCGGCACAAAATTTTTGTAAACGAAGTTTCCGCACCCCTGCGTGGGTTAATAATGTAATAGGTCTGCATGGATCATAGTTAGGTCAGTTACCTTGGGATGTTTTCATTGGGAGAGTCCCTTTCACCGAGGGTTTTTTATCCTCAGGTTATTAATTGGGCTTTTCAGCGTTATTAATTTCCTTTGAGTTTTTTCCTCACACCTACATTAATTCCTCCAAAGTGGTGAAGGGCGTTCTAATAGTCTCATCCTTTCGTAGCTTTTGTTTAGGAATAATGTAAATGACCATGCAAGACATCTTAGGAAGTTTCGCGGAATTCTGTCGAGTCTAGATAGTTTTTTTTTTTAATTAATTAAATTTAATTAATTTTCTTAAAGTTGGGATTTTAATTATTTAATTAATTAAATTGTTTTTGAGCAATTATTGTAAAAACTAGGCCTTTGGGTTTTTGATAGGGGTATTTGTGTTCAAAAGAAATGGAAAGGCACCCCCTACACTGTTGGGCCAAGTTTCAGCTCAGTCGGACAAACTTAGCTAGGTGTTTGTCCACCCGGAGTCAAAGTCAGTCAAAACAACAATTATTATTGCTAAGTCAAAAATGTAATTTTTGTAAATTTGAACTAATGGGTTAATGTTAAGATGGAAAAGGGCAAGAGGAGTCAAAATAAATGGAAAGGCACCCCCTACTCCCTAACCTTTCCACACCCCCACGCTCACTTGCTAAATACTCACGCCCCCTAGGGGGATTTGCACCCCCCTTCACATAGGAACCTTTGAAAACCCCTTTTAATTGATGTGTGGGCCCCTCCCATGAGTAGTGCGCCCCTCCTAGACCACCACCTCACCCTCACATGGCCCCACGCTCCACCTCACTCATCCACATCACCTATCCATGCCAAAACCCTAAGTTGGTGTGCCCCCTCCTTGAGATCATCTCATTTGCTTGGGTTTTGACACATGCCTCTCATCTAAGAGGGTTCACTTTGCCTCTTGAGCTATAAAAGAGAGCCTCCCCTCACTCGTTTCTTCACCAATCTTTGAGCTAAGGTTACTTTACTGAAATTTCGTCCCACTTCTCTTGCTCTTGCCATCTTGCATTCCATCCCATTTTGCTCTTGAGAGTCTTGGAGCAACTTGTTGCTGCAACATTCTCCCATTGGATTAATAAAGCTTTGGAGGATTTTGAATCACCAAGAGTATTCTGGTTGCATTCTCTCATATGAGGTGATATTGTGGTGCTTGAGATCATTGTGTAGTGTTGGCTAGATCTTGAGTAAAGTAGTTTATTTGGGTAGATTAGCAAAGGTATTCTTGCTGATTTATTTATGTTGGATAGCTATTTGTTTGAAGTATTTCAGGTGGTTAGCTTATCCATACATATTATCTATTCCATGCTTCACCATTTGTTTTGAGTTTTGCAGGTTTACCTCAAGGGATTGTTGGGAAAGCCTCAAGAAGGAGTCTTCCCTCAAACCCTTCTCAAACTCCTAGTTTATTTAGTCCTATTTTCTGTTCACATTTCATTGATATTTCAGTTTGATAACCATCTTAGATAGGTCATATAATTTCAAATTTTACTTGGAGATTTTTATGTGAAAAATTTCTGCGTAAAAAACATAAATTTTTCTTAACTTTGTTGTGTCGTGCAACATTTCCAGCAAGCATTTGTTTGCTGGTTTTTGCAGATTCTTACCAGGAACGAGGGGATATGCTGCCCAGATTCACTCTCACAACACCCCCAAAGAGCCTCCATTAGTTGGGTAACGAATCTCTTCTTCTATCTATTCATTTCTAGCATTGTAGCAAGCCCCCGGGAAGTTCCCTTGAGGCTTGCATTCTCTTGTGTATTTTCAGCCATTGTATTTCATTGTTGCAAGTTAGTTTATTGCCTACACCTGGGGAGAGTGATTGGCTCAGCCAACCCCCCAAAATCATTGGGCTAGAAGATAGTTTTTTTCAGCATTCTTTATTTCTTGCCCCACTTGTTATTAGGACAAGGTTGTGTGGTTAGTTTGCTCTAATAATAATTGTTTAGTTTTCATTAACAACCCTCTTTGGCACAACATTGGTAGGCTTGCCTCCACCTTGTGCCTTTGTGAGTGGTTTGCTCATTTATTTCCAAGTTTTGCATAATAAATTGCCTACACCTTGGGAGAGTAATTCCCAAAATCGTATGGCTAGGATGGTAGTAATGTGTTGATGGTTTTGTGGTTCACATGGATTAAAATTCTCTAGAGTAGTCATCACACATTATTCATCTTAGTTTAAGCCTTAAGGCATAGTTTCCTTTTCATGCTTTAGTTTTCATCAAGTTCTTTACATGTGTTTTATGGTGCAATATTTCATGGTTTAAAATGCTTTGGAAGTAATCTTTATTTTTTGCAACTCACTCATCTTTTAAGGCATTTGCTACTCATCAATCTAAAACACATGTGGAGCATTAATATGGTGTAAGAACACTTTTCTCTTTTCAGCAAGTATTTGAATCCTTAGCGTGCTATCTTCAATGGGATAACTTACATGGCTAAATGGTGATAATCTAAAGCATTTTTCTATTATAGTTGGCAAGCTGTTCTTGTCTTTCACTTTACTTTTCCTTCAAGTTTACATGCATACATGGTTAAGTGGATGATGATATGAATGTCTTTACTTTCAACTTTCCTTTACATGTTGTAGGTGCTTCATATGCTTTAATTTCATAATCTGCAACACACTCTTTCACAGTCAATTAAGTTTCGGTTTTGGGCATAATTCACTATTTTTGGGCATCTAAAACTTATCTAAAACACTCACAACACACCTTAAGACTTAGTCCTAAGTCATAATAACATATTATACCAACTAGGACACCTTAATTCCACCATCTTCACCATCTAAAACGGGTTTGAGGAAAACAACGAAAGGTGTAGGCCGGGGACGGTCTCACGGCGCACAGGATGCGTCCTTTCCGGGAAGTACTCAGACTTTAGGGATGATTGAGAAAGCTAGGGTGGGCCTTGTTGCCTTACTATCTTGAGCATCCAACAGTTATTTGGCAATAGGAGGAGGAGGGTTAAGGTTTGACATTTAGTTAGGAGGGTAATTAAAATCTATAAAATCTTTAAACAACTCTTAACCACTTAGTCTTCTAGACAATCTTTACTTGGGTATATCTTATGATGGTTGTTTAGAACTCTATATTGCAAGCACACATACATCTTTTATTTTTCATGCAAGTCTATGGTTTAATTTTCTAAGTGTTAAATCTCTTATGTGAGTTGAACATTTATCTTTCAAGTATTTTATATCTTTCATTTTATGCTCTTTGTGGTGTGATTCAACAAGAGATAGCGCATCCCATTTGGAGCATCATCTTGTTGAGTCTTGAGTGCTTTAGTGGTTGCCATTGAAAAGCAGTCCAATAGAGTAAGTGCTATTGGGGCATGCTTGGCTTTATGTGAATGATCTCAATGTTTTGATATCTTTTAGATTCTCACATTTAAGCACTTGTTAATCTTGTCTATTTGTATCTTGTGTATCTCTTGTATAATTGTTGTAATATCTCTCATTCATTATTGTAAGTATTTGTAGCATTGTTGTGGAATAGTTGTAACTTTGTAATACTTGTAATCTTTTGTAATTAAATTCCCTTAAACATAGTTGACCCCTTGCCCAACCTTTAGGCACTAGTCATAGTTGACGTAAGGAAGGGTTTGCTTAACATAAGTAGTCTTGCACTTTGCATTTGCTGCCTTAGCATTATAGGTTAGTTTTCCCCTAAACCTTTAACAAATTAAAACCAACTCCTAGAACATAAATGTTAAATCATATCTAGTAACTAGGGTCTACCCCCCTTGGCTTCCCTAGGAGTAAGCCTAGAAGGAAGAGGTTCCAGTCAAGGTGACAATGTGCACTGTGAACCTAGGCATTGTGTCTCCAGGGACACACTAAGTGAGCCGGACTTTGCTCACGTTTGCAAGTGTGTATTAGGACGGCAACACTCCCTAAGTGCGCCCCCCTTGGTCTAATTTCATGTTGGACCATGTAAAAAAGGTATTCCCTTTCCCCCTCACTCATCACTCACAATCCTAACACTACCAAAACCTAAAAGTGCGCTCTCCTTGAGATGCTCACCCTCTCTTGATTGAATGACACTTGGAGTTCATCTAAGAGGGGTCTCTCTTGGCTCCCAAGTATAAAAGAAAGATTCCCCTCGCTCATTTGATACATCTACTCTCAACTATTGTTACTATGCCAAAATCTCTCCCACTCCTCTCTTTCGCTCTTCTTGTTCTCATTCTTTCTTCTCAAGCTTGTGGCAAGTATTTGCTCAAGCTTGCTTCTATTGGAATAAATAAATCTTTGGAGGATCCATGGTGTTGAGAGTCTTCTTGGTGCCATCTTGCAACTATTGAGGTGATCTTGTTTTAGTTTTCTTTCTTTTGTATGCTTTGGTTATAGATCTAGAGTAGGAACTCCAAGCAAAGTATTTTGCTTGGATAGATCTGTGATAGTCTTATTATATATCTAGTGAACATTTATTTGGATTAAGCAAAGTATTTTGTTTTCTCGTTTAGATCTACTCACATCTTCTCTATTTTTGTATCTTTTTTCACAAGATTTACCGGTTACCTAAGGGTTTTGTGGATAGATTTCAGATCTGAGAATCTTTCATTTCACCCACTTACAACCTCTAAATATTTATGTTCTATATTTTTGTACATTTCCATATTATTTTTGGCATTCTAACATCTTAGAATAGTTCATTTAAATTTATATTGCTTGCTGATTTTTACACAAAAAATTTCTGATTTGTTCTAACAGAAATTTTCCAAAGATTTTGGTCTTTTTTGCAGATCTGAACCAAAAATGAAGTGCTACAACCCATTTGGGGCCCTAAAACATCAAAGAGAAACCTCCTAAGTTGGGGTAGTATCTTCCCAACTCTTCCTTCTTCTTCTTTCATGGTAAGCAAGTCCAAAGAGAGTCTCTTGGGCTTGCACTTCTCTAAAAAATAAAATTTCTGCGTTTTTTTTTTATGTTTGCCTACACCTAGCAAAGAGGCTTGGCTTTGCTACCCATGCTAAATCATAAGGCTAGGACTTAGAGTTTATTTTCTGTTTTAAGCATTCATTTTAGTTGCCCCACTTGTCCTTAAGACAAGGTTGTGTGGCTAGGTTTACTTGTTTTTTTTTCAAGTCAAGTTATTTGCTTATTTTATTCTTTTTTCTACACCCTGCAAAGAGGATTGGCTTAGCCACCCATGCAATATCGTAAGACTAGTTTAGCATGCTATATAGTTAAATGGTTTATGGCTTATGCTTCTAGTTTTTCTTTTCAAGTTTATCTCAATAGTTAGAAGCATTTCCTTTGTTTGCAATCTTGCTTAAACCCTTGGAGGCATATCTTTTCTTCATTTTCATTAAGCACTTGTTGTTTCCTTTATTCAAGCTCTAAACACAAGTAACTTTTAATTGTTAAATCAATGTACCTTAGGCTCTAGGGGAATCAATTTACCTAGTTTAATTAGATCACCCTCTACTGATACAACTTTCGCCACAAAAAATGGAGTCTTGTGGAGGCTACCTGGGGTGCTAGATTAGGGATGATCTCACGGCACTAGGTGTCCCCCTTGTTGAGCACCCAAGTTTTCCGGGTTGACCTGTGGAGCTAGGGTAAGTCCTTGTTTGCCTTGCTTATTGAGCATCCAATGATCCTTTTGGCCAAAGCAGTAGGAGTATTGGGGAAATCACCTAGTCTAGGATTGCGACTTCACCTCACTAATTTCAATTATAAAATCTAAGGCTTAACTTCCTAATCTCATCTGAGTTGTTTATGCTCTTTTACTTTCATGCAAGTTTACTTTCAAACTTTATCTTTCAAGCATTTTAATTGAGCATTGTTGTGGTTGAACATTTCATCCTTAAAGTTGTGCACTAGTGCTCGTGCAGGCTTTGTTTTCAAGTTGATTCATCTTTGGAGTTGCGCACTTGTTCATGAGTTGCCATTCTTGAAGTTGTGCACCTCTACTTGGGGCACTTCAAGCTTGGGTTTTGAGTTGTGTGTTTGTTGTAAATGCATCCTTGATTTATCTCTTTCTATTCCTACAAAATCAATTAAGAGTTAGTTCATCTTTGCTTCACTATTGTAATAGATCTAACTAGTGCTTATCTCATTTCATTTGTAGATAATTGTATCTTTGTATATTGTTGTAACATCTAGATATTCTTTACTTGTTGATAGTTGTTATAATTCTTTTGTATTAAGTTGTAAAGCTATTCTTTAGATTTGTATTTAGATCTTGTTGTAACTTAATTGACCCCATTGCCCAACCTTAGGCACTAGTCATAGTTGACTTAGGGAAAGGGTTGCTTTTGCATTAAATGTTTGCATTGCATTGCTGCCTCTCATATAGGCTAGCATCCCCCTACCTTTAACAAATTAAAATTAACTCCTAGAACCCATCTAATAATTCACATAGTAACTAGGGTCTACCCCCCTTGGATTCCCTAGGAGTAAGCCTAGACGGAAGAAGTTCAAGTCGAGGTGACAGTGGGCTTGAACTTAGGCATTGTGCCTCTGAGGACACACTAAGTGGATTGAGACTTCTTCCATGTTTGCAAGTGTGTATAAGGACGACAACAGATCCCTCTCTTGTCTAGCTAGGGTGGATGTTGCACCACTGAAACCAAACCAACAGTGGAAGGGTTTTGCCAAAACCCCAACAAAAACCTTGGCTCTAGGAGCACTCCAAATAAGAGATTAAATCATAATGCCAAAGTAAAGTTCTACCCCTCCTTTTATTCTTCTTCCAAGCCTTCTAGATCTTTCCCATTTTTGACCAAATCGAAGATGACCCTTATTCCCCTTTTAATTTTTACTTAAACATTAAAATTCACTTTTAATGTTTAAGTAATTAATAATTTACCTTTTTACTTAATGTCACTTTAGAACATAACATCTCCTAGCTAAGTGACATTAAATAAACCCCCCTTTGACTCCCTTTTCTTAGTAACTATAGCCTACGGGAGTTGTATAGACTACTAAGTCACCCTCCATCATGATTAAGAGGAAGGGGACATCACAATCCTCCCTTCCTGAAATTGCTTGCCCCCAAGCAACTCCAAACCAGGATGTTGTAAGATTTGCTCTCCCTCCCAGGTGGCATCCTCTACAAGAAAATATTTCCATCTGACCATGTACTCCCGAATCACTCTGCTCATCCTCCTCTCTCTGACATCAACAATCCTCTTTGGAGTCAGAACCAACTGCCCTTCTTCATCCAGTGGAGGAAGATGTACTGAAATGGTGACCTGTTAACCCAACGCCTTCTCAAGGCAAGATACATGGAAGACGTTATGAATTCTGCTACCCTCTGGCAACTCCAACTCATATGCCATCTCTACGACTCTCCTGATCACCTTATAAGGTCCATAGAAGCGAGGTTTCAACTTCTCTGCGCCACTCTTCTTCAGTGAGGATTATTTGTATGGATGCAACCTTAAAAATACCAAATCCCCTACCTCAAAGCTGCACTCCACTTGATGCCTGTATGCATACATCTTTTGCTAATTCTGGGCGACCTGTAGGTTCTCCTTCAGGACTCTCAAGATGTCCTGGCTCTTCTGCAACCAATCTTTGGCCTTGGGGGACCTACTCTCCTTGAATGCCAAATCTACAAACGATGGAGCATCGTAGCCATACAATGCTCTGAATGGACTTATCTTAATGGACATGTGATAAGTGGTATTATAACAGTGCTCCCCAAGATGGAAACACTTTATCCACGCCCTCTGCTATCCTGACACAGTTTCGTAGGTATCCCTCAATCCACTTATTCACAATCTCTGTCTGCCCATCTGTCTGAGGATGATAGCTGGTACTAGGTGCCAACTCTGTTCTTGATAACTTGAACAACTCCTGCCAAAATGCCTTGAGAAACTTGTTGTCTCGGTCATTGACTATGTATCTTGGAAGACCATGTAGTATGAACACCTCCTTGAAGAATATGTTGGTCACCTGAGATGCGATATACTCTAAAGGAATGGTAAAGAAGTGCACATACTTGGTTAACCTGTCCACCACCACCACATAGATATAGTCCCTGCCCTGTACCTTTGGCAACCCTGTGATGGATTCCATGAAAATGCTCTCCCACTTCTGCTCTGGAATAGGTAATGACTAAAGCAAACTTGCAGGATGTGTAAGCTTCAACTTGTTCTGTTGACAAGTCATGCACTCTCTCACATAGCGTAGTAAATCCTCCTTGAGACCCTTCGAAGAGAATTCTCCCTTACCTTCCTATAAGTCTTCAACTACCCCGGGTGCCCTGCCAATGGTGCGTCATGTGCTGCTCTCAGGATCTTATACTCGAGTGTGGACTAAAGAAAAAAATAGATCCTATCCTCGTAGTAGATGATATCATACACCACTCTATACTTGTCATCCTGAACGATGCCCTCCACAAGCTCACAAGAAAATGTATTCTTGGAGTACACCAAGATAATGGATTTCTAGTCTGCTAAGATCTCAGACATAGAAAAGGCTGCAGGTCTCTTGGAAAGGGCGGCAACAACCACATTCTTCTTTTCCTTCACATACTCAATGTCGAAGTCATATGCATGTACCTTGCTTACCCATTCTGCTGTCTCTCACTCAAGTCCTTTTGCTCCAAGAAATACCTCAAGCAGTTGTGGTCAATCCTCACCACAAAGCGTTCTCCAACCAGGTACTGTCTAAACTTGGCCAATGCATGCATGGTGGCCAACATCTCCTTATCATAAATGGGGTAGAGCCTCTCTGGATCCCTCGGCTTCCTGTTGTCGAAAGCTATAGGGTGTCGATTCTGCATCAACACCGCTCCTATCCCCTCTCCGGAGGCATCACACTCCAACACAAATGGCTGAGAGAAGTCTAGAAATGATAACATCGGGCAAGTACTCATCACCTTCTTTATACTGTCAAATGTTGCTTGTGCTTCCTCTGACCATCTGAATGCACCCTTCTTGGTGAGATTCATCAATGGTGCACCAAGTTGTGAAAATCCTTTCACAAAGCACCTGTAGTAGCTGCACAACCCGAAGAACCCCCACAACTTTGTAACTGATCTGGGTGTGGGCCAATCTAAGATCGCCTAGATCTTTTCCTAGTGCATCTTCACCCCCCCAACGTCGATCACATGTCCCAGATAGAGAATCTTTGTCAATCCAAACTTGCACTTTGCCTCCTTAGCAAATAGCGACTGCTCCAGGATGCTGAGAACCTCATCAACATGCCTCAAATGTTCCTCCCAAGTCCTGCTGTAGATCAATAGATCATCGAAGAACACCAATAAGAACTTCCTCAACTGCTTGTTGAAGATATGGTTCATACATGATTGAAAGGTAGCTGGTGCATTAGTCAACCCCAAGGGCATGACTAGAAACTCATAGTGCCCGTAGTGACTGTTATAGCGCAAGTTGTAGGTTGGGAAAAGCTCGACCCAACCACAAAGCAAATGCTACAACTTGGGAATCCTACACCCAATGTCACCTCGATGTAGGTCCTACACTTCAAGGGTGACTAGGTCACTCTAGGGAGGCGATCCCGGTGACACTAGGGGGATTAAGATGGAGATGATGATGGATGGAAGTGAAGCTCCTATAGGTCAAGTCTAAGTGGAGTAAATGGTGGAAAGAGATGCCTTGTAAGTCAAGTAATTGTTGCCTCACAGGCATAATCCTTCTCCGGAGGATTGTACCTGCCCGAGACACAAGAAAAGACAATTTGCAATAATATATGTTAGTTGGATCAACAAGTTAAGCTTGCTGTCCCTAATTTGCAGCAATAGATAACAATATATATCAGCAAGAAAATGGTACTATAAGTTGCTCAATAAATGCTAAAGATCAAGTAGAAAATGCAAGAGAAAAACTAGTAAATGACTAGCTAAACTCAAGATGAAAAACCGATACTCTTAGCATAAAAGATAAGGCTGTTGTAAACACTTGTCTGCAACAAATTATATCAGCCTTATGGCTGTAACATTCAATGTATTACAGCAAGAAAATCAACTACTGAAATCTCCTCAATCTTTGCTAAAAAGTGCGCTGGACCAAGGAGAATAAGTGTGCAAACTTTGAGCAAAATCCAATGGTTGATAAGAGAGTTATTCAAGCAAATGAGTTAGGGTTTTTGCAGCCCTAATGGCTGAAGATGCAATTTTGTAACAACAACAATAAGTAGCCCCTAGATGGAGACGCCCTAGTGGTTGTGAAGTGCCTTGGAGGCACAATGCCTAGGTTCAAAGCCCACTGTCACCTCGACTTGAACCTCTTCCGTCTAGGCTTACTCCTAGGGAAGCCAAGGGGGGTAGACCCTAGTTACTATGTGAAATTAAGAGTTAAATTCTAGGAGTTGATTTTAATTAGTTAATGGTTTGGGGGAATCTAGTCTATATGAGAGGCAAACAATGCAAAGTGCAATAATTCAATGCAAAGGCAAGCCCTTTTCTTAAGACAACTAAGACTAGTGCCTAAGGTTGTGTTGAAATAATGTAACTGCAAAGAGTATTCTAATTATTATTGATGTATTATCCATTAGATCAATCCCCTTTTGTGGATTGATCATGTCGGGTATTGTAAATGACCAAATCCCCTTTTGCGGATTGGTCAAACCCTAATTGTAATGGGCTAAATGAAAAGTCGGCCCCAGAATATCTTAAAGTGGTTATAACCACCCAAAATATTATTAAAGTGGTTATAACCACCCAGATTGAGAAGTCCGCCCTGCCAGTGAAAAGACACCTCACTCCAACGCCTGCCAGATTGTATAAATAAAGAGGCTAGTGCCTCATTTGGACACACACACACTTGTTCATCAGAGCGCATGTCTGGAGCTGCAGTTG
>SNQJ01S0202519.1:0-14903 GCA_010110895.2 Picea sitchensis | reverse complement strand
ATTTAAGAGAGAGGATGAAAATATTATCCATTAACTAAATCTTAGTGATAGACATCACCTCTACATTAAATAACCCTGTCATATGAAACTCCAAATCCAATAAGTGGACTCGTATTAGTGTAATAATATCACAACATATAATGCAAAATACTTATAAATCCCAAACAAATACCAAAAATGGGGTGAAAGAAAATTCTAAAGAAAGAAAATAAAAATGGAGAGGATAAAGGAAGGGAAGGAATTTGAAAAGACATTCCACCCATTAAAATTAAAAAAAAATCTTAGTTCTTGAATTAATATTTCTATTATCATCCCATAGTCATAGTTAGCTTCCATCCGTCCAAATTCAAATTCCACATACAAAGTTTAAATTGAAAATGTTATTATATTACAATTGTCAAAATTAGAATTCAACGTCTCGTTTTCACATTAAGATTGAAGGATGTTCTAATCTTCCAACATTTCAAATTAAAATTCTAATTTAGAAGGGAAATAATATGGTCACAGAGAAGTGTTATCACCCCTTAGTGAAAACTTATGCCCTTATCATTGTTGTTTTCTAAGACCCCCAGTTTGACCCCATACCAAAAGGAAGATTTACCAAGTTTGAATTCAAATTCGATACAATATGAAAAAAAAAATCATAGAACCAAAATTTCTCTGATAGCTAATCAAACCACTAGTTGGATCTATCACCCACCTTGGGGAAACAAATCCTTGAGCATCCAAAAATCCCAACCTATTTTGGATTTTGGGCTATCTCATCTAGTAGAGGCAGACCTCTCTCAAATCTCTACATGCGCTCAAGGGATGGTGGGGTATTTGGATCTATGTATTACAAACACTACTAGATGTGTATTGTTTCAGTGTAGTTTTGTTTTAGCTTGTGAAATCACAAAAGGCTCGAATCTACTTGGAATTTTTCAATCTTTATTTTGAAATGTATATGAATTTTTTTTTTTCGTTACTTTAGAATATCGTTACTTAGTTTAATGTGGTTCAATATCATGCAATGGAAAATTTTCAATCTTTATTAGTCCCTGCCTAAGCAGGGACTATAGATTTCTCTCAAGGGTCAAACTAGGTTGACCAATTATTAATTCACCTACATTTACAATCATTTACTAAGTTTTGAATAAATTTTATATTTATTTGATTTATTTTTAAAAATAAAATATTTTATTTATTTATTAAATTTCAATAATTGAATTTTTCATTGGCTGAATTTTACATGACATGACATAAATCCCCTCTTGTATCATATTTTTTTTCCTCCATTGTGAGAGCTAATAAGTGATTTAAAAAATAAAAAAACTCCTACTCGCCATTTTGAAGGTTCAACAATGTGGTTCTGACAACTCTTATAGATTTTTGACAAGACTTAAATATTCTTTAATTGTCGGTGACATGAAATTAACTGCTCAATGCCACACAAACTCACCTTCAAATATATTAAATATATTGTAGTTCCACCTGAGACTCTATATAGGTTCTCACAGACACATCGTCTTTCCATCTCCTTATAGCCATGTCAAAGACTCATGTGTCCTGAGGCACCACTGTCCATGAGTGTAGAGTGCTTTTTTTTACGCCTAACCTCGAGTATTTGAAGTTAAATTGGCTCTCTTGCTTCAACTCCCATGTCTCTTGATGAACAATGTATACAATGCTTCAAGGAAGTTGTGGAAGGAAGCTGTAATGATTCATGGTGGGCCATAGAAAGATCTTGTGTAACTTGAAAATTTATTATGCGACATGGACATTAACAAGCACCCTAAAAAATTATGTGATATCAAATTTTATCGAATTTTCCCCACATACAAACCATTGCATTATGAAGGAGTAGTCCTTCAAGCTCGACCCTTTTCAGGATGAAGCCATCCGATGTCTGGAGTGTCACGAATATATTTTGGTAACCTAATTTTTCACCTTCTCTCATTTCTATGTTGACGAAGATTTGAAATTAATTTATGTGCATTTGGACTCTTCCAATGTTTTGATATCGATCATATTTGGATTTTCATTTTTATTTTACATTTCCCACCATCCTGGTTGTACAAATTCTTTTACCACATAAATTAATTGCTAAAGTAAAATTCAAAGTATGTCATTGCATATTGGATGATTAACCCTGATATCAAAGAGAACATTCCAATCCAGAGGAATAAGACAAAAAAATAAATTTATACTTCTGCTATTGAACCCTGATTGATATGTTTTTTATTTGAGTCTCGCCGATTCAGAAATGAAACAATATTTTCATAACCCTTAAATAAATTCAAACGTATTTAAATTCTGAGCGGAATAGACAAGCATATGAACTTAGTGGAAAGAAATAGGTCTAGTCCTTACTTCTTTAATTATTTTTTCAAATGCAACAACCCCATGTTGTGCAATGTAGAGTTTGACTTCAACTCTTGCATAAGGGATAATCTTTCGAAGGACCTGCTTTTTCCCTCTTGGTAGATCTGAATTGGTTTGATATTTGCTGACAAAATTTCTAACGTAATTCTCGTATATGTATGTTGCTACATTTAACATTGGTAATACCAACGAGAATGACAAAATCAATTTTATATAAGGCCAGATGGGTAACTTGTCACATATAAACATTATGTGAGTTTCTTCTTGAACTGTGATCATCTAACTGTAATTTCAATGGAGAGAAAACTTGTTTCAGATATCTCAAACTAGTTTATAAACAATGAGATAAGTGTAGCTTACCAGGGGAGAACCTTATAGAAAGAGAGATCGAAAAGGGTAATCAATGAGTATAGCACCCAATAAGTAAGCCATTGTTGGTCATGCATATTAGAAGGACATTCAATTTCTTTGACTGAGAAATACTTGTATAGTGCAACATATTACATATCCACCCTTCACTCAAGGTTAAAAAAAGAAAAAATAAGTATTACCTTTAGGACCTCATTTATACTGAGCTTATTACTGTTATTAATTATTCCCCACTTTAACCAGTTAACTCTACATCTATCAATTTCCCTCATTAAACTAGAAAAGGAGAAAAATATATTTTGTATTTCACCCACAAGAGAAGACTTTTGTAGAACCATTTTTAACTTGTTAAATTGCATTCTAAGAATACACATCCCTTGTTTACAGTGAACCATTATTGTAAGATATGGAAGTCCATAATATACATAAGAACGTGGGTTATGGAAGAAAAATGACAAGATTTGATAGGGTTTGAAGTACTTACAGAGGAAAAAGTATCATCACCATTGGTCTGGATCATTAAAAACAAACAAAGACAACTGTAAGAAAATTAATTACGTAATCAAATCCAAAACTGTTTGTTGTATTGCAATACTTGTTCCTAGAAAAATGAGCACAACTTGAAATAGAGGAGAACAATACTTTCACAATCCAATACATACAAGGTTAATTTCAAATCAAGGGATTTCTTTGATGAGAAAAAATTGTCACCAAAGGCCAATTGTTTGGGTGAAATGCTATTAGGAATATATCCCACATAAGCCTCTATGCATAACCAAAACAAGAGAATCCAAATTATCAATATGCCTATATGGGTTTTCAAGAACAACTTATATAAACCATTTTCTATTTTAAGAGGCCTTGAAAATTCAAATGGAAATTCTATAGAAAGAAACATAAGAGGCCTTAAAACTTCAAATGGCAATTTTACAGAAAGAAACCTCCCAAACATGACTCACATCACTAACCATTGAAAATGACAACCAATGTAAGTTAACATATCCATTGGGGTTCAAATATTGTATGAAGCACCGAAGCACCATAGGTTGTGATAAGGGTGGAAGGATATACACCCCTTGAGTGGGACCTCCTAGTGGTTGTGTTTTTGGAGTTGGAGGTCTTGGTCCTTACTAAAGCATAAGTTTTTTGTTAGGATCTGGCTTGTTGGTTGTTGGCACTAACCTAGGGTTTATAGTGACAAACAACCTGATGAATTTATCTTTCACCATCCCCTCACATATTGATGGACTTAGCCTACACCATCCCCTCACATCTTGATGGACTTAGCCTACACCATCCAATCACTTTTGTTGGATGTGACCTTCAAATTTGGTCAAGCGTCTGTAATATCTATCCATCAAAAAATACATATCTAAGACACGATATGGATCAGAATAGGATGCATATGAAGTGGGGAAACACTTATGGGTGACTGTTACCGATTTAGAGTCCAGACTCGAGGGAATTGTACACTCGTTGACTTGATTTCGTCCATATATAACATCATGAAAACTCATAACGTTCTGGTTGTTAAAGGATATATTAAATCCTTCATGATTCAAGACAAAATCAGAGCTAAATTTGTGGTTAAAAGAATGAACCAAAAATGAAAACAAAAAACATGCATGGAAATTGCAGAAATGCTTGAAAATCACATTGGGTTCCATTTTCTTACCCATATGTTCTTAGGTTTTATCCTTCCCTTACATAGTCGTATAGTCTTCTTCAGACTCTTTCTTCACCAACATATTCTACGACAGGATTAAGATTCGCCCCTTAGGTAATGTGGGCCCCTGCCAACCTCCTACTATTGTTGGCATCTCTTACTCACTGACCCTAGACGAGTCGTTGAAATTTGACTCTTTCCTTTGTATTTATCAGGTTAAGACATTCTAGGTCAACAACATGCTACTGCTTACCTTTATTACTTACAACCATTATTACTTACTTTGGATTCATAAATCTTGTTGTTTTCCATGGCCCTTAACTTCTTTCTACTATCATATAAATAAAGAATTTTGCACATCAATAAGATGTATATGGAATCATGGCGCTAGTGTGATTTTCAAAGAATGTGCCATTTTCAATTAATAATCTCAAGGAAGGGAATTTGAATCAAGATTCATGTTGAACAACTTCAAGTGGACTAATGGATGGGCTAGAGGCTTATTGTGAGAATGATTAATTTGTTGTTGAATGTAAGAAACTTTGGAGCTAAATTTGATTTGTTCGATATCTCAAATATGTTATCCATGGTCATATGATCACATATTTATTCATTTACTTCATATTTAAAGTCCCTAGATGACTTCCTTGCAAAAGTAGAACATGTACAAATGTGTCCCTTGATCATATTTGCACAGTGACTACAAAAATGTCATATTTCATTGAAAAACACGTTGCCTTTAGGTTAATTGTTTGAACCAGTAACATCAAATATTTACTTTTGGCTTGAATACGAATTGCATGTGAAAAGAAGCGTACTCGTGGAAAAAGATTACACAAATCAATCATTAATGGGATTTAGGGAACAAGACAATGGAAAGTTTTTTCTATTATGCCCTTTTACCATAAAAGTTCAATACTTTTGCAATTGTAAATATTGTTATTGTGTTTTTAGTTCAAAATGTATAGGAAATTATGAGTTTCATGTTTTGGATGAAAATGGCTCTCCTCACCATTGGTAAGGAGAGGAGGGCGGGGGGGACAACCTTTCTTACTTACAAGATTCACGCTCGTCATTGATTGACTTTTTCTTGGCATATTTTTTTATTAATTTTGTTTGAAATGGATGCGAAAAACATGAAACTATAGATTTGAATGGTTGAGTTCTCATATGCAATTACTAAGAGAGTCTCTTATCGATAGAAATGAATTATATATATCTCAAATAAAATATATTTAAAAAAAGAATTGTAGGAAAATATTTAAGAATTGTAAAAAAAATTGGAAGGATATAGAGAGAGAGGAAGAGGACATCTTTAACATTTACCTTGTCCTCTCTTCTTTATCCATGATTTGGTTTGTCTTTGTAGAGTCTGAGTCTAGTGTTCCTATGTCTTGGTCATATCTAATAGAAGAGGAGAATGGACTTGAAGCAATTGGATTTGTATCGGCCTTTGGAGCAAAATGACTTGCAGTCTAATTGTAGGGATTCAATTGCATGTACATATTAATATTATAATTGCATATTGTTCTGTATGTGAATCTCAATCAATTTGGTGTCACAGTTGTATTAGGATTATTTGATTAGAGTATTTAATCACAATCCACTAATGAATCTAGCTCTTAATAAAACTATTTTTTAAACCCTTGGAGTTCTTGGTGTCATGGTTATATTAGTATTATCTGATTAGAGTATTTAATTGAAATCCAATGATGAATCATGCTCCTAATATAACTAATTTTTAAACTGTTGGAATTCCTTCCTTCAATACTTTGGATCTAGCTATTGTTGTCTCTGGCAACAAATTTAACAAGTTCTCCTTTGATGGAAATACTTGTTATTTTGTGAATAACCTCAGTATCCATCATGATCAACTCATTAAACCATAGGGTTTTATCATGAACCTTAATGAGCATAAATGCAGAAGTAAGTTTTGTTTCTGCATTCCTATCTCTTAAACTATATGGTTTTATCATGAACCTTAATGAGCATAAATGCAGATGTAAGTTCCCTTTCTACATTCTCATCTCCTCGCCTGAAATCTCTCTTCACTGAAATGAAACAAGATCACTCCTTCCCATCTCGTGGAAGTACCTGGGAAAAGGTGGAGACAATGGCCAATGGTTCTGATTCCAAAACAAACATTCCATATGCACTAGTATTTTCCTAAAATTTTCTACTAGTATTTTCCTAAATGTTGCTACCTGCTTTGCATGTATAAAAGTGGTTCTATGCTGTGTTAAATGTTCAACAATGATATTTATTCATCATGGTAAACTTATTTTTATTTAATGTTATTTTAAGTTTTTTTTTATTTAGTTTATTTTATGGGTTGTTGTAATATCCATCTAAAACAATAGTACAACAATTATTCATTTGATCCAGTATGTTATAAATTTTCAAATGCATAACTCCAAAATGCTTCTTCAAGAATGGGCACTCTCAAATCTAGTTTTAAGTGTGTTTTGTTTTTTTGAGTGGTTGTGAATGCCATCAAAATGAAATGTTTATTATACAACTTAAAATAAAAAATGGTTTTTATATTAGCTGGTTGATGTCAGGTAATGGATTTTATATTATCTCGTTGTTGTAGTAATGGTTACAAGGGACAAAACCATTATTTACAAGAGTAAAGTAGTAAATAATAGTAATAGGGATCTTACATAAAAACAAAAAAAATTAAGTAAAAAAGAGGGAAGTTCCTTCTATATTAAGAAGCAAAAAGTACCATTGTTTTTGGATTACCCACCGTTCCGTCGATTAATCGAAAACCAAAACGGAGTTAACCCTTGTTCAAGGAGGACTAGTTTTCCATCAATCCTGCTCGAAGGAAACTAGGATTGATGGTGTTTCATTGTCTTAAAACTATGAAAAAGAGACTATAATCTTTGAAGAGGACCATAGGTAATACCCGGTGGCTTCTGAGTTGGTGTCCATATCAGGAGCATGTGCCTTAGCTGGGATGACAAAGTGTTGTAGGCAGGTTGGGCATATTTGTTCAGGTGGCGCATTGGAATAGGCATCAAAGAGCATGTCCACACACTAGCCCATGAGGGTGCCATGATAGTTGTGTTCCGCCATATGGATCCTCAAATCAAAAACCAAATTAAGAAGGTTCAGATGGAGTAGAGGTGGTGGGTCACGCCATTGAGTTTGCATGCAGGAGATAGAAGGTGGCATGAAGATTGTGCCATCCTCCTTGGCCTTTCCACTACACTCGCTTGGCTCTGCTTCCACTAGCTTTCTTGAGTCTTCTTTCCCAACCCATTTCAGGTCTGCTTCCTCCTTTGTTCTTTGCATGTTGTTTCCCAAGGCGGCTTCAGCATCTGGGTCTGCTTCATGAGGGTCCATGTTTGTTGGGGTCTCCTCTTCCACATAGTAGGTGAAGCCTTCTTCTCGTTTCACCCCAGTGTTACCACCATTATAGTTCTCGGGGCCAGACAAAGAGGCTCCCACTTTGAAATTACTTGGTGGATCCTAATTTTTCGGCACTGTGAAAAGGTGCAACTCTGAGGTCTCTTGAAAAGGCTCCTCCAGGCTTTCCTCTTCGAAATATGCCATGGGAGGATCCTTGATGACTGTTGCAACCGAAGGCTCCATGATGACTGCTGCAACTTGAGGCGCATTGAATTCAATTTTTCTTCTTTGAAGTTGGGTCTGGGAAATGTAGAGTACACCCATTCCACTTTTTGTAGGCATTTTCATCGAGCAGCATAGGAATGCCAGGCTGAGCCTCGGTGAGGCTTTCCTCATTCCTGAGGAATCAAGCTAGGGAGATAGGTGGGTGGTCTGCAAAAGCTAGGAATATTATTGCTCCAAGGCTTCCAGCTACAACTCTGGTGCAGAGCAAAAATGAAGTGGAGAAAGACATGGTGCGGGTGCGCTAAGAGTAGGAGGTCCGATGAGACGTTCGACACCATTAAGATCTCTGCATGGATGAGCATCATAACAAGACTGTTTGCGTGAGGGGAAAGTCTTGTTTCAAGAGGGCGATAGCTGGAGCCCGCTCCCATCCTTAATGCCGAGGGGATGTCAGTCGACCGACCTCATTTAAGTCCAGGCCTAGCTCCATGCCATGTGTCTTAGGAGGTCTATGTGGCACCCCATCTTGGGGATGAATATCTCTGTGGGCGAGTTCATGGCACCCTGTCGAAAGATCGGTGTAGTCATAGATTTGTGCATGCCAGTAGATTTTATCAGTTTCAGTGTTGACTCCCTTATTTGCAAGGCAGTCCGTGACTTTGCTGGAATCCCTTTTAGCATGAGAGGGGATGATAATGAGATTGGGACAGAGAAAGGAGCCAAAGTCCTCCAAATTTCCTGAAAGGCACCAATTAGGTGAGATATCGAAAGGACGTTCGCCATGGAGAATTCGAGTTATGAGGTGAATGATGATCTAAGAGTCCCCCTCTGTGATGATCCTTTGATAATGATTATCTAGTGCTAACTTGAGGCCTTTAAGAAGGCTTAAAAGTTCAGGTGCATTATTTGTGTTTTCCCCCAGAAAGCCTGTTGTAAAGTGAAGGATTTGTCCATTTGAGTTCCTGAGGACTGCCCCGAAGTCCATTGGGCCTGGGTTTGCTTTTGAGGCACCATCAAAATTGATCTTTATGAATCCTATAGGGGGTGGGGAGTAGAGTCTTGGGATGCAAGGGGGTTGTCTGACTGCATTTGTGGTTTCCTGACTGTGAATGTCTAAGTTCCAGTTTTGAAGGATGCATTCCTCCTTTTTATTGTAGATCAGGTCGCTAGGGGTCCAAGACTTACTCTTGATTGTTTTGGAAATGAAATTCACTACCTGCTCCCAGACCAAGGCACGAGAAGAAGCTTTTGAGTGGAAGATCCTTCTATTTATTTCCTTCCAGATTTTCCAGATGGAGAAACCCAGGAGAAGTTGCCAAATTCTCTTAAGTATTGGGTTGTATAAAGAGATTTAGTCATAGTGATATAAGGTATCCTGAATACTGTCCCTTTAACGATTTGAGCAGCTCATCATTTGGGATCTTTGGTCTCAGATTCCTTGACTATACGGACATTTGTTGAGGAGGTGTTCCATAGTCTCCTCTTGTTGTTGATAGAGAGTATAAATCGAAGGGCCTATGAAGCCCTTTTTTCTGAGGTTGTCCCAAGTGAGGATGTAGTTTTGTACTGTAAGACAAAGAAAAAAGGAGACTTTGGGCCATAAGTTGGAGTTCCAAATTTTGTTCCATATGCACTCCATAGCCTGTTGTTGATTGCTCTCCTGCAGGGGACAAGCTTGTTTGACAAAGAAGTTTCCTGTGGTAGAGTAGCCCCATCTAAGAATGTCCAGACCCTCCCTGATTGGAATTTTTCTGTGTGTTGCATAGGCTTGCTAGGCCTGTAGATTCACCTCCCCCGAGAGATGAAGAGTCTTATGTTTTGTTATCCATTTCCCCTAAGTTGTGCCCCTATCTGTTGATTTCCAAAGATCTTTGACCCGTTGAAAGGCTTCCTGTTGAAGTGCTAACCTGAGGGGACGTAGTTCTTCTAGATTGATTAGGGGTGTTTGATGTTGCCAAGAGTCCTACCAGAATAAGTCGCTTTCTCCATTTCTAATTTCCCAGAAGGCATTCTTTTGGATTAGAATTCAGTTCTGCCAGACCATGTTCCAGATGTTGTAGCCTTGGATCAGGTCATTGAGTCGAATTCGCTGATCGTGTCGGGTGGTCAAGGCATACTTATGTCTCCATAGTTGCGCCCAAAGTTATGTGGGGTGTTGGAGCCATCGTCATGACATTTTCACTCGAGAGACTTGATTTAGCTTTCCAGGGTGATCTTAAATAAATTTTAAAAGCATAGTTTGAATCAATTTAACAATTAAAAGTATTGTTTGAATGAATTTAATTGTTAAAGATGTTTTATTATTTAGATATTTAAATATATTTTGATAATTTTTTTTAAATAAAAGTGTTGAAAATAAGTTTTGACTGGTAAAGTCTAAGGAGGTATACATACCCTACCCCCTCTCTATTTGAATTTGTGACCTGTTAGGAGGAAACACATGTTCTTAACCATTAGGCCCATTTACGTTGTATATTGTGAGTGTTCTTTTACTTACATATTCTGAATATTCCTTCAATTAAAATTATTTAATATTTTGTTTAAAATTTATTATTTATATGATATTACAAAAGATATAATTATAAACTGTTTAATATTTCTTATTTATATGATATTACAAAAGATATAATTATATATTTGAAATTATGTCCAGAAAAAATAACAAAATCTCATAAAAACTTATACAATAAGTTAGTAAAATATTAATTTCAAATTATTTAAGTAAACTCTTTATAAATATTATTAATCCCATGAACTAAATTTTCATTATATTTTATATTTCACTTTACTTTAATATTTTCTTCAATTAAACTATTACATGCATATTTAGTTTTATGATATTAAGTTAATATATATGATTGAATTTAAATATTAAATTTTGAATTAAATATTTAATAAAATATTATTAAACAGAAAAGCAAGCTGAATTGTATTGTATTTTATATTTCTTTTTACTTCATATTTGATTCCATTAGACTATTATATACATATTTAATTTCATGATTATAAGATAATAATATATTTGATTGAACTTAAATAATTTTAGCTTTTAGCTTTTATATGTAACGGATAGAGAGAAACTATCTATCTGCAATATTTGAAATCTCTAACGGACGGAGGGAAACTATAAGCTCTAACGATAACGGACAGAGGGAAACTATCTATTTGAAATCTCTAACGGAGGAAGGGAAACTATATTTGAAATCGAAACTGAAAAAGAATGATAACGCATGGATAAACTGGACGTTTGGGAATTTGCGAAAATCAAAAGTGAAAAAGCATGATAAGCTCTAACGACGGTCCTTCAATATTTTTCTCCTCCTGTGTGGTTGGCTGTCTTATCGTGTGTGGGGTTGAGTCTGAGTCGTGTCTGTGTGATAGAGGCAGAGGCTGAACTGAATTAGAGCCACCTGCATCATCCACTGGAGCTTCTGAATGATAACTGACATCTCAATGGTATATTTTATCATTATTATTTCCTTCTGCAGAGATTGTTTTGTAAATTCATTCAAGAGTCTTAATCTCTTCCTGCTTATTCCAGATCTCAAAATCTCATGTATAGCCTTCCTTTCGATTTGTCAATTTTATTGCAAATATTTCAGGTTCGGCTCTGTTCTCTCCGCATGCAAATAGTCATTAGTTGGAAGTGCTTAAAGGAAGAAGAACTAGAAGCCACATTTCCCCAACAGCTGTTCGTTATCTTTGAAGGAGAAGAGGAGATGGATCGAACCAGTGACCGACACTTTGAAATTTCAAGACTGAGATGACAAGCAATGGTTACAGGTTGGGTTTCAAGAGGACCGTGAATTAGAGGCAGAATTTTTCCTATGATTGTATTCCAACCATCGTGAATTAGAGGCAGGTTGCTTTTTTCTTTTTCCGTTATGGAAGTGGCCTTCGTTCTTTTCTTTTATCTATCTGTTTACTCTCTCAGGGATTACTTGGAAGCGCTATTTTCTTTGTGCGCTATTTTATGTTGTGTGTATGTCTGTGTTCCTTGAGCTTTCAGAAAGAAATCTCACGGGACCTATTCCAAAGATCTTCATGCTTACCCCTGCAGAACCTGATGAAAGCATGACCCGAAGGGTTCTCGGATGAATCTAGGAACCTTGATGTTCTGGAATAAATCCCTGCGGGCACCCTCATGTGAAAGATCGACAGGAGTCAAAATCTCACAGTGGTGGACATCTGGGCTAACAATTTCACCCGAACGACTTATTCTTTCCGACAACAAATTCACAGGAAAAAATATTTGGAGACTCGCTCAGCTCTCCAGTTTTTAGGTACATTTTTCTCCTGCTCTCTTTTTGCTAAAATGACAATTCTGTAGGAACATTTAAGAGTAGAATATTAAATTTGTTTATTAAGTAGAAAATACCAGATTATATGCGTATAAAGTTAAATTGTTTGACTGTATCGTTTGAGCATGGGGAATACTGGTAGGTTGTAAGAGAGGTAGACGATAAATTTTTATTATATAAAATTATAAATCTATAGATCCGTGGTAGAGTTCTATTCAATATAAAACACATGTATTTTCTCGTTCAAATTACATAGGGAAACTCGACACTTCTACGGGATCCCCAATCTCAATCGCTTATGTAGTATGACAAGTTACATCTTATCTGACTAAAAAGGTTACAAAATAATGGTGGGGATGCCAGTAATATGTAATTGAATCGTGTACCACACCTTCACAGTTAATGATTTCATATCTGGTTTTGATATTTTCAAGTTATTTAAGTGAAACTATATACAATAGTAGGATGACTAGCCACTGTTTGATTTTCAGCACAATTATATTTTTCCGCCATGCTAATATCCTAGGCTCAGCTCTCATTTCTTCTGCTTCTTATACCCCGAAAGGATTCTATCTACTGACCTCTCTAGTTTCTTGTTTTTCTTAATTTTTGTTTTATACGTTTTATTTTTATTTTTGAAGTTTTACCATGGACTGTTTTGCAGAGCTTTATAAAGACCTCAAAAGAAATTGTAAGGAGGCGTTTAGGGTGTGAAGGAGAAACGTTGAAAACAAATATGGCCTTGGTCAATGGATTTATTGTATTGTTTTTAATATTTTTTTAATGAAAGAATATAAAGCTATAAATTGCCTACACTAATCAATATTTCAGGTTCGGCTCTGTTCTATCGGCATGTAAATAATCATTAGTTGGAAGAGCTTAATCCTAGAAGATGATAGGATTCAAGCCCTTCTAAACCCGAAACCGGGACTGTTGTTGTAAAATACGAATTCGAGCTAAAAGTATGGCTCCGGTTTCTCTTTCCTTCTCTTTCCATAAAGTAAAAATACATTAAAAATACATCTCATGTATTTTTACTTTAATTTTTAAGGGTAAGAAAAAAGATATGGACAGTTCACTGATATTCACAATCCTAATTTTGCTATTATTTATGTGTTATGCTTAATGTCTTTGATTTAACATTTGCAATTTAGTAGATAAATTCAATTTCAAACAGTAAATAAATAATCACAATCAAATTTCTATTTTAATTGTTTTTTATTTTTATTTTTTATATTTCTTTCTATTTTAATTGTTTTTTATTTTTATTTTTTATATTTCTGTTTAATTTTATTAGAAAGTTTTTCAGAAATTTTTGAATCTACAGATTTGAGTAATTAATTCTATATAATTTAAGTGCTTTAAGATTTTTGAACAAACTAAATTTATTTCTGCATTCAAAAATAAAATTTAAAAAACAGAAAATTATGATTTAATACAAATTTATATGACCAAATTATAACTAAAAAAACCAAATGTAAAATAAATAAACAACTTCTAATTAAAATTTAAAAATTTTAAATTTAAAAAAATTATATATATATATAGAAATTTTACAAATCATATATCAAATTTTAGAAATTTATATGTAAAGAAATCATATATCAAATTTTAAAAATTTGTATGTATATTTTTCTTTTAAAATTTTTAGAAATCATATATCAACACTTTTTCTTTCACTACATTACAATAAAGCTTACCCATTATTATAAATATCAAACTGTAATAAATAACTTCACCCCTGGTGAATTTTGAATGAATAACTGTATCAGGATTATTATTTTGGTAGTGTTTTGATATTTATTATTTTGGTAGTGTTTTGATATTCACCTCCTCGTATTTGTCCTAATATGTCCATCTGCGTGTGTGCTTCAAATGTTGTCATCTCAGTATTCTTTGAACTTTACTATAAAAATGCTTAAATGTTCCCCATAACCTTACCCTAATCTTAAAGGTTGAGTGTGTACATAATTTATGTCCATTAAGTATTCTTTGAGCCTATAACTGAAAGTCCCCATAAAGGTTAAAACCTATGCATGCATGGGTACATAATTGTTTTTTGGCCATGGCTTAGTTTTAATAAAAAATGGATAAAACTATATTTTTAACAATTTTGATAAATTTATGATAAAACACTTTATTTATATAAATTCATGATAAAATATGAATTGATAAACTTAAATTTATGTTGTTATGTTCCTCGTTTAGAAAAAATTGCAATAGTTTATAGTTAACTCACCGAAGGAAATTGTCTGTATTGACCTGCAGTATGCATTTGATGTGGGAATTCATTTCATATTCTGTCTTCTGAACATGTCTTACAAGAAAGATCTATATAAGTATTACCACATTCTTGAGAAGGTATACAATTCATTGCAAATCAACATTCGTGGTACTTTGTATAAGTATTACCACATTCTCTAGAGGGAGGGAGGGAGAGTGAGGGGGGAAGGGAGGGAAGGAGAGTGAGGTGGGGGAGAGAGAGAGGGAGGGAGAGAGATGTGGAGAGAGAGTTGGGGAAAGAGAGATATGGAGAGACGGAGGGAGAGGAACATAGGAAGAAATAGAGAGAGGGAGAGAGAGGGAGAATGAGAAGGCGAGATGGAGGGGAGAGAGAGAGG